>DWMG01000329.1:0-21010 GCA_018244855.1 Elbella merops
TAAAAATTAAACATCACCTTATATAACAATGAAGAAAACATTGCGAAAAAACTCGCAACTCTCTCATGTTCTGCAAAACGTTTTTAAGGCGAGCGAAGTTTGCCAATTAGCACTTATCCAGCACGGTAGAGTCTGGTGTTCATCCCTTGAAATCTGAAAAGAGTTCTTTGTCCAGCAATGGAAAGAAAAAAGAGTTTCTGATGATAATTATGAAAATAAATTTTAAAAGTAAGAAATGTATCCCATATATGCAACTACCGTTGAATATAATTTATTTATTCTTTACTTAAATGTGAAAAGACTCGAGGTAGCTCGTTTATGAGATAAGGCAACATCCCAAAGTAATACCTTTATAATATCATATTACAATGACGTCGAGAAAAATTAAGCTACAAAAATTATTATGGGTAAAAGCTACTGGCTGTTATTAACGAAAAAAAATGAGATTCCTATACATATTGGTGACTGTTTATATACTCTTATCTTAATGTTTACCACATATAAAAACATAATATAAAGCTTGTATTTCCTTCAAAGGGTAGGCAGAAGAATGTAGTACATTATCACCACTTATTTCATACGTCCCAATCAATCGATTGTGAGCCTGTTGATAGACACCAAACCAGTTCAAGACTACGTGCTAGTACTGAGAATTATATATTAGAAAAGCCCAGTAATAACTTGCCCAACCCGGGAATCGAATATTAATGTTATATCTTGAGTTACAATTATATTATAATGATTATATCGAATAATTTTTATCTTATCAAACGATGAACTGTGCCACCCACTACTGAATTAATGAAAGAAAAGAGTTGTGAAAAAAACTTTGAGATGTTGTCAAGTTTAGCATTTATTTATACGACGACACAATTATAATACTTTTAGTTATGTTTACACAAAGTTATCCATTATTTCTCATTGAGATAAACATTTATCTAATGTGGCTTTTTATCTACAATTCTTTCGTCGTATATATTACAATAGCACCCAATTATAATGATACACTTAATTGTGTTCATATAGGTACATTACATTTGATATACAAATTAAGCAAAACTTTTTTGTCTTAAAAGTCTTTTAACGCACAGAGTTTGTTTTCGAATAGGTAAGTATATGTTTTTTTATACATATTTCTACTAAAAGACATGTCTAGATCTTTCTCATATCGTTTTTGCGTGTCTCCAAAGTTTAAACGTGTAGCTGAGCCATTTACGTCAGTGTTTATTACGACCCAAACTGCGTGACCGTAGGTTCGATAAGCAGTACTTAGCGAATCTGACTGCCGAAAACTAGAGGTTGTGGGTTCGATTCCCATTGAGACAAACATAAATATGGTGAGTGTAAGTGTTCATCGCTTTGATGAGCAGAAATGTTCATTACACAAATGTCTGTCTTGGGTGGGAATCGAACCAGCAACTACCAGCTCAGCAGCCAAGGTCTCTAACCACTTGAACAACAGACCAATCTACTAAATGGCACTGTTCTAAAACCGTGAAATCATACCTTTAAAACCTACAAAACCCTATAGTACCTCATTGGTGATGTAATTATTATTACAAACATTTTATATGACAGCGCGACTTCATGTTTCCTTAGTTTAATGAATATAGAGGGAAACTTATTTTTACTTGTTTACGTCTTATAAGACAAATGTCTATTTACGCGTCCCATTCTTACTTTAATTACTTTCGAGGTCTCCCAATAGAAGTAACGGTTCCACGAAGAGTTCCGAAAAAAATACATCAGGTCTGCGGGGATAAGTGATTTTTGTTACGCGGTGGTCTCTGCCATCTCGTAAAAGACCTCGTGTGTAGAAATAATACCACGACAGGTTCAGGAATCGCCAGACTACATACCTACAAACAACAAACATGAAAATTAGTCATTCAGAAATTTCTCATACTTAACTCATTGCCTTATCAATCCGAATTTGTATACATACATGAGAAATATACCTACGATAGAAACATCCTCTAATAAAAAGGCCACCCAGATTATCAGGTTTTCCTTAAAATAACCGTGCGTTGCGTTAGACCTGTATGTTTGTTAAGTAAGTCCGCCAATGATTATCAGTATCTTTTCTCAATTATCTAGTGAAAATAAAACTAAAAAGATACTAATTGGCTAATGGTTTAAAAATATATCCATTTCATATACTTAAATAAAGAACCAATATTAGCGCGGGCATCTGTTCACGCTGCGTTCATGTATTCTTGTTTTAATTAATTTATTGACACTATGGTATTCATTGTTTATATTTTGTTCGTGTCATGAGCACGATCTTTCTATTACTTTTTTCATTTCAATTAGTTCCATAATTAATTCCATACGATTCTGTTCGTTATTTATATTGTGCTTAAGAGTCCTTATTGCTTTTCTGATAAATTGTTTAATTAACTTAGTAAGATATTTAATTGAAAATTAATATTTTAATACCCAATCGCGGTTTGTTTCGATGTTGAAACATTGAATTGGAAACATTATTTGAATTTATTTAGGTATAGTTCTGATTAAAAGTAGCTGTTTTTCTCTAAATTATTATTTTAGGAATTATAACAATAATTTAGTTTGGTGCGTTAGTTTTTTGTATACAGTATATGAGCAAGCGGTGAATTAATATGTTACAAAAATTAAAAGCCATGTGTTCAAGAGTTGGGCAGTTCTGGAATTCTTTGCGTTTTATTTAGAAGTAGGTACCTAACATAAGAAAATGTGCCGCCTAATGTTTTGTGCCCAAATAGTACAGAAGAATTATTAAAAAATATGTGACTTCTCTTGAAACTTAAACTTGAAACCTCATCATCCTGACTTGTGTTTGCCGTTTAAAAATCAGTATTTATAACTCCGTTGTCAAGATATAAAAAAAAAAAAAAAAAAACTAAACTATTATTCGTACCTACCAATTATTCAGATTGACACCATTTTCATTACGGTCCCAGCAATAAATACTTTGTGATGAAGAATCTTTCGTTTAACTTTCATTTATCAGCAAATATGCTAAAGCCCTAATAACTGACTACGTAGGTACTCAAATGGTAGATACATACAAAAATATTAACACAAACATCATAATCTTTGTATTTCTGTACGAAACCACAAGGCGTTTTGTAAACCAAATTTCTACGGTGTCACTGGTATGTGAAGCATAAAACATTGGACTCTACAAAGCAAGAGTGAATAGGCATTTCTTAAGCAAGCATGCTACTCTTAGGATATATCTCCGCTTTTACCAGGTAGAATCGCGTTCGAGCGCTAGCCTGTCATATAATAAAAAAGCTCCTAAAAATATAGTAGGTAAATTGACAGTTCTAGGTAAAAAAGACACACTTGATATGAGTAAATCAAAGCGATGACGCCGTTGCTATCTGGAGTGGCCATCGGGCGATAAGACCTGCATTATTGCCCGGCTCAGCCCCTGATACAGGTACACGAAAAATAGATATCGGTATGCGAGATTAAAATTAATTCGGTCAACAGTTATGTACTGTAGGTATTGAGTTCTTTACTATTCATTTATATCTACCTATTACGAACAGTGGTTTGTGCCATTGAGGGTTTTTGTCCATAATCAGCACGCTGGGCAGGCGGGTTGGTGATCGCAGGGCTTAGCTCCTCACACCGGTGACGCTGCTGCCCGTCACCGGCCTATGGCATTTAGCTAAGCTTAGTCGCATGGTTATACCGCCATTAGTCGGTCGCCAGAGCCTCGTCCGTTAACCAGCAGATGCCCCACGTGCAGGTGTGGTTGGTTGGGAGCACTAAGATGAAAGTGTGCCCTTACATTACGTGTCCGTGATTGAACATGTTCGAAGTTGAGTTTTCTCAGTCCCCGGTTAAGTAGCAACGAGTATCAGTAGATATGATATACTAGAGCGTAGTATTAAAGTAGGTAGACTGTAGATTACTACATGTGAGAAGATATTGTAGGACAGCAGATGTCTAACAGATTTTGTCTCAACGAATCTGCGTCTCAGCGAAAAAATTCTGTAGTGACTATACGCGCCGGACACGACATCGTATTCCAAATATTGCAAGACCTTTTTTTTCTCTGACCCTATTTTGATGGTTCCACTGTTGAATAGGGATTCTATTTCGTCATAAAAAAATTGGTAGATCATCGCGGTAAAAATAATAGTGGTTCGGAGCGAAACGCAGGTTTATATTAACATTTAGTGGACCACACTTCTCATACATACGTAGGTATATACATATATGTAATATAGCTTGTGTGTTATTTCTGGTTCACTAATTTATAGGTACCATCATCATATCGAGTAGAAAGTTACATTCTCCATACCTATAAGTAATACATATCTTTAACCTTTAATATACGATTCATTCTTAAGATGCATTTTAGCCAAGTCATTTATATTAATTTGTATAGCACATAACATTTCTATTCTATAGTTCGTAGAAAGTTCACATGTAACTCCGCATGCCACAATGTCAAATACCTAACCTCTTAAATGTGTGTCACGCGGAGAAGTTTAGTGGAGGACTAAATCAGTGACATAATACTGGAGATCTGCTTTTAGATGATAGTCTGGATCTCTACGCAGCTGATGAATTTAATGAATTAGTGAATTTAGAATCCATTATTATAAAAAAATATTAGCTTTCTCTGTTCATTTTCCATGTAAACTTTAAGTATGCCAAATTTTATACTCCTCCGTCGTCGCATTTTCGTAAAATGGGATACAAAGTTTTTGCTACGTGTATTTAACATATAGAAGATAGATAGATCATCATCATCTTCAGGCTACTCCCGTCTACTGCTGGACATAGGCCTCTCCAATAGCACGCCACTGAGCTCGATCTTCTGCTCGTCGCATCCAACCACTGCCAGCCACTAGGCGTATATCTTCACTCCATTGAACTAGAGGGCGTCCTACGCTACCTTTGCCAAACATTCAGATAGAAGATAGATATGTGTTGATTCACGTGTTAATATATACATAGGTATATATATTGAAGAATATACCTACACATCATTTAGTACGATGAGTAACAACCATTATTATCACGTCAAGTAACTCGGAGCTGTCCAATATCCGCGACGGCCGTTAATTGAGACAAACGTACAGTCGCTGCCGTGCATTACTTTCAATTTGTCGCGCCAATCACATTATCCAGCTGTTCCACAGCCAGCGGGCGCACGATTCTTTCAGTTTTCTTTCTTTCGTATTTAATGCATTTTTTTTTGTATGATGCAATATTTACGTCGCAAATTTCTTTAACAATAACCCAAACATTCAGATAAAATCTTCCACTCATCCACAAACAGATTATAATTATTAGGCTATGCGTCATTGTTAAATTAAACGCCAGGTCGCTTAGACGGAGAGCGCTGACTGCCAAATATTCAAACATGTAGGTCAATTTTTAAGAGTTGTCAACCACCCATCATCGATTAGTAATATAGTAAGGAACCGTAGGGATAAAGGGAGTAAGGGGTAAGGACATTTAAATTAATATAAATATAAGGGAAGTTCTTAGTGAAAAAATTCGGTGTCAAATTCCACCCCTTCCCCTTCCACCGCTTCTTTGACAACGTTTTATTCCGTTGCTGTAAAACATGACGTTTAAAATATGGCAGTTCCATGAGAGTACTAATTAAACATTAGCACGGCTGATATACTGATAGAACCCTCTATAAAATCAACAATGGTAGTGACCGACAAGTGATGGATCGTAACTTTTAAATTGCTGCGTTTCTTGGAGTGAGAATTCACCAGAATGAGTATTAAGTAATACAATATCAGTCCGTAACAGTATTTTCTAGCATAGCATTGAATGTCAACAACTTACTGTGAAACATATGCCTTATAGACAACGGTCACGCGAAGATAATGTAGTCTATTTTGAAAAAAGTGAGTCGCCTTACCAAAGTAAAAGTGACTTCTAAACAAATGTATTAAAAACATATTGTTGATAATTTTGAGCGGAAAGCAGATTTAATTTATCTGGATTTAATTTATATGACTATAGTTTTGTGTTAAATGACAAAATAATTCTTATACTGTCAATAAAAAAATTATATGCACATTTTTTATTTTTAATTGTACTGAAAACCATTAAAAATATTACAAAATAACTTCATACAACGTAGGTACCTATTCTTAAGATAATAAATATGTAGTACATATGGATTTTAGAATAGAATAATTGTTAGTTATTTTTAAATTTACTACGTTTTAATCCAAAGAAATCCTTAAAAATGGAATGTAAAAGAATGGAACTCGTTCAACCCCAATTTTTTCTCCGGTCCAGTTTTAATTACCACCCTTATAGGGGTGGCGAAACCGCAACCCCCCCGATTTTTTTTCGTGCTACCATTGTACCAGGACATTATGATTATAAAAAGGTTCTTGATGGAAACCTGTTATGTTTTGTTAATCGTAAGCCTTTATTGCCTTCTATGATATAACTATTGCCTTTTCATTCATTTCATCTTCCAGATATTTATAGATTCTTAGACATTTTTTTCAAAAACGTCTGTGTTAATTAAATACTCCGCATTTTTTTTTTCAACCCATTACAATTCCACTGCTGGAATACGGGTCTCCTCTCAAATTGAGATAAAATTCTAAAAATATTATATAATTATAATTATTTCTTAATTATGTTTTTCTAAGAGGCACTAACTAAGATTTGCTTTTACGATACTTTAAAAATACTTTCTACAACAACAAAAAACGAACCGGTGACCGAAGACCGGTGTTAAAAATATCTATTTAATTGAGCTCGCAACAAAAATAGATGAATAAGAAAGATGTCGAGACTGTTTCTTAGTAAGTAAATAAAAAAGACAAAAGTCGTCTCGTCTGTAAACAACACAACCTACGCTTGTTCAAGTCAATTTGTTGAACGCACTTCAACGCCTAACTAGATTTACGTCACAAGTCCGACAGACAACGCTCGCTTCAATTGCCCTAGAGGAAAAAATATCCGACCTTTATTTTAAAAGTCCGAAAAGCTATTATAAAAGGGGAATAAAAAATTTTACAATTCAAATCAATTTTGATGATAAACATTCTATCCATACACCTGCCTAAATAAAAATGAATCGCAGAAATGCGCATAACTTCAGAACGACTGTACCAAACTATATATGTAATTCTTTCTGTTGTTGTTTTTGTTATGTTTGTTATTATTATCAGGACAAGGTTTGTTAAAAGATAATTTTCAAAAAATTGTACAGAAAAACGTAAAAAACGATTTTTCTCTTTTCCGTCTTTTTAGTTTGCAATATAACTAATAGATGGCGTTACAAAATGATATATCGACTGAAGGTTTACTCAAGAATATTTATTATAATATTCAATAGATATGCAATGGGAAAGTTTTTTGTTGACGCTTCTACTGGCCTCATTTTGTTTTCACCACATTTTTGTCAGTTCGTGTCCACGTATGATCTAAATTTTGAATTTCAATTGTAATTTTATTTTTGAACGGAGGAGGAGAGAAAAGGAAAATTATAAACTTCCTTCTTATTTAATCTATCCAAAATGCTTCATAATTTTATTTTATTAGAATTTCAGAACAAAATTATCATTATAAAAACATATTAATTAATTACTATGACTCGTTTGCATTGTTTAGGTTTTTTCTCTTATCCAATTTCCTATCTATATAAAACGAATCTGGCCGTTGTTTGACTTGCGGCTTCCTTCTTCTGAAAACGCATTTTCAGTCGGCGCTAACAGTGTTTTCAGCGTCGCGTGTACTAGGCGGCCATGAGATATTGCTGGTGAGTTTCAGCGCTATGACGTCACGGCTGAAAGGGCGGGGCGAGAAACGGATCTATGCGTACTCTTCAAAACGACGATTGGTGGAACGGATAACGTTTCAGTGCTTTCGTAACAGCTTCATGAATTATGCTAAGTGTTGTTGCTCATAAATATAATTTACAGTATTTATTACAAAAGGTGTATCCGTTTTATAAAACAGTAATTTAGGATATTACATTTACATTATTACATTTAATTACATGAATTGGATTACATTTGATTTTTCACAAAAGTTCTTAACGTGTTATTTCTTTATTATTATTTGGACTTTTCCTCTTGTCTGTTCCGTTTTAAATTTTAATGAACATTAAAGTCAAGTGTTAGTAGAAACTTGCTTTTAACTGCGTAGGTTAAAAAGTAGGTACATTGAAAATTGAGACTTTTTCACTTTTGTTTTGTCACTGAACTGTCTCCGGAATTTTTCAATTCCCTGTCCCAAAGAGTACCATATCTGTACTTGCTATGATCTAATAGTTTCGTAATGTATTGACAGCAGTCGTACGAGTATTTATCGGGAATGTCGCCATACGTCTACATATTTAATTTCATCATCAGCCTTTACACTTCTGGACATAAGCCTCCCCAAATGAGCGCCGTCGCGCCCCGTTCTCGGCTATATTCAATTTATAAAATTTTTATTACTTAATTTTTTTATTTTTTAGTTTGAAAAGTTTGTTTAAGTGTTTATTAAAATCCTTTTCGCAATTAAGTTCCTTCAGCTTAAACTCCAAGGTCGTAGCGTATATAGATAGGTACCTATCAGTCCTCAAATTTGAAACTATCGTGTAAATGCGTTGTCATATCTTATTAGCATTTTCTACTAAACTGGGCACCATATTCTGGATTCGTATGTGGTGCAAGTAGTGCCTGTTACAGTTGCTAAGAAGCAATATTTGCACTACAAGTGCCACGGCGAATGCGTTAATTGCAATTATAATTTCGAAATAATTTATTGTTGAAAATATTATGGGGATAATTTTATTTTATTTTTGTTAAAGCAAGCCAATCAACAATAATTTATTTCGGTAAATTGTATGTAGGTAGGTACTCATATTATTAAGTGTGCGACGTATTTCATTACTTTTTACGCTGTAAGTACCTACTTATATCATCTGTTTAGGTTTGAACAAAGTAATTACAATAATTTAAAAATTAATCAACGGTATATTCAGAGTTAATCGAACCAATTTATTTCTATTGAACGTGAGCATGGAAAACGATATTAGTTATTTATTAAAATTTCATAGGATTGATTTAATAAACTTTAAAATTAAAACAATCTGTAATAACTTCAGCCAGTGACTAAGTACTTAATCATCCTCTGACTATTTTGGATAGGTACGTCTTCGGCATTATAAAGGCACCCACAAAGACCAGGGTTATGCGGTGTTTACAAACGGTAGCTGGTTGTTGATACTTAGGTACGCGCCTACTAGGTGACCATAATGTTGTGTAGGTCGTGCTTACGTATCTATTAATGCATTATTAACCCTAGCCGTCGACACACCCTCGCCCTAGCGTAACTAACTCCGCCCCCTTCCTTACACATGTCACGAACACACGCACGCTCATATGTGCGTGTGACCTCCTCGGTGGTTCTGATGCCCTGATACATACGTGACTGCGACCACTCACATGATCCCTGTGAACGTGACCAAATTTCACACACGTACGGGCTCCTCTCATGTGTTATCGTTACTAACTTTTATTATATTGGTGTTTATCCTATTTAAAAATCGTACAAGCAAAATATTTTTGCACTTGTTGAATGATTTCATTTACCCTATTTGAGTTATTATTGTCAGTTATATAAATAAGTATTTCACATTATTATTTCATAAATAGTTTACCATGTAACACACGCACACACAAATAACAGCTCGCACGCAGTGTAGGTACGAATAGGCCATTTCGTTAGTGAACTAGAAAACCTGATTACATATGAGATTATTTACATTTATAGTATAGAGCATTTCGTGACAAGAGAATTGATAATAAAGTTGCTTATATTAGTTATGTGATTTGGTTACATATGATTTTTCAGTAAATAATACCTACATGTACGAGTATATCAATATACCAAGCAAGTAATATACTTACTATGAATTTGACGTCATAACATGGAGAAACAATAAAAATACATTATTACTTCATTTAAAAGAAGTTCTTGTGGAAAACAAGCAAACAACACTTTTAAAGTATAAAAACGACTGAGTGGGAACACACACAGATATTACGGTATCGCTCGCTCCCACACATTCGCAAACCATGACACAGTTGTTTGTGTTGCCAATGTAATCTATGCGCGCGTGACAGCTGTGTGATAACGGGCCGCGATACTAGCACTTGCGGAGCGCACAGCGCCTCGGACATATGTCGCCCTGGTACACGAGTCACATCGGCGGCATTGCCGTCATTGCTCAAACGTCATAGATAGCGCCCCACATGGCGCCACACGCGCGCCGCTCTGTTGTTTATTTCCTTTGAAAATTTTCTATTTGAAAATTACCTAGCAACAAACATTATTATTATGATTTCCACATATTTTACAAATAATACACAATTACATTTACATGTGTTATTGTTTTCTTTCAAAAGTAATAAATAATATCTTTTTTTATCCATTCTACAGTTTTTAAAATATATTTGCATATTAGGTACTCGTAAAATACAATATATGCATCAAGAAATCAAAATGAATTTTTGGTTAAGCTCTTTGTTGTATAAATTGTATTATTATTATTATTTCACATATGAATTGAAAATACGCTCCCAAAAAGCAATTGTCGTGTAGGGCGCCGCCTACCGTCCGTCTATTGTTCTACACGTCATTTACTAGGGTTGAAGGACAGTGTAGGAGATTGCTGTAGACGGGAACATCGTGTGGGGTTGTACTAATTGTTCTGCGACATTGCAAAGTGTAGCATTCAATTTATTTCATTCGTTCATTCAAACAAAAAAAAACACTTACACAAAGCCAGATGTAGTAACAGGAATGGCAGGATTTTTTATTATTCTTTTACTTACAAAATTCGTAGGTATAGTCATCGCTTACGTAAATTTATTACAGTGGAGTTATGAAACTACTAAGTCTTTGATTAAGACATGGTTCATTAATTAAAGCTCAATGACCAAACTTCAGATCCCATTCAATTAATGACCAAATTTGAGAAAAATAAAGTAATTTAATCTATATATAGGACTTTTCCACGGAGAAGGTTTGTACCTATAATATGCTTATTGATGCCAGTCGCCACCTGGTGGCGCTGCAGAGTAGCAGCTTCTGCCCCGTTCAACCGATTGTCATGAAAATCAGTATGACCCTGTATTTGTACACAGGGGAAACGAATATGATATTCGTATTAATGGAAGTTACCACCAGATGGCGCTTCCATGTTTTTATCCTTTACACGTTACAAAAAAAGAATAGGTTATTTACGAAGCTATTTTAAACAATACGGTATTATTTTCCGAGCAATGAAGTACTTTAGTTACGTTGTGTATGTAATGTAGATTAAAACAGCCCTTTACAGAAAATATCATTAAAATGAAAATTTTAACAGACAGCAGATGGATGTTAGTTCAAAGGTAGTGACGAATCAGTTTATAATATTGTTAAAAAACGGTCACGTGTAGCAGCTAGGCAATCACAATGATGTTCCTTTTGTTTTAAAAAAATTCTTCTACGCCTGGGTAGAAGAAATTTTTCAGACGGTGATATTCCTCGAGTAACCTTTCAGTTTAATATTTGCCGTTGAATCATTTCGCATAATAAAAGTCTAAATTATTTACAGATCAAAGGTTTTCCTAATTTGTACGCGTTCCACGCACACAAGCATACTATGCAGAGGCGCACCCCCAGCGAACACACATCGACGCTCCTGCGAGATAGAAGGGTGAGTGTTTAACGGGGCCGAGTTGACCTCTTACGTTGCTCGGGTGCCCTGGTATTTCGAATCGGATAAACACGTGTCGTGTTTCAGACACCTC
The DNA here is from genome assembly GCA_018244855.1 of Elbella merops. Lineage (NCBI taxonomy): Eukaryota > Metazoa > Arthropoda > Insecta > Lepidoptera > Hesperiidae > Elbella > Elbella merops. The sequence continues at coordinate 11,784 of DWMG01000329.1, forward strand.
AATTTGGCGACACTACTCGTTACGCTTACCTATTTTTAGATAGAGGGCGACACTTGTCATGTAGTGAAAAGCTTTTTTTTAATCGTTACTTTTAATCGAAATTAAATTCATCAATTTAATTTCAATAAAAAATATTACTGTTATAACAGAACAATATATAAATAATAGTAAATGATGAACATAAATATGAATTCGACCAAGTTACTCTAATATTAAATTTTAGTATGCCTAGGTACCTACCTATATTCCTATTACCTACTTATTTTGATTCGCATAGACTGGCGTTGCTTTTTCTGTCATAATAAATATGTAATGTGATTTTATTTTATTTTAAGATCCTCTGGGCTGAACAGCTGTACACGAAGGCTCGTGTGAAGAGGTATCCCATTCCTGACCCGGATCAGGAATTACAAAGAGTGAAACGACACAATGAGACCATAGAAACAAAAATAATTAGACGTGGTGACTACAAGGGGTCCGTGTTTAATGACGAACTGTGGAGTTACGAATGGTACTTGGTGAGAGGCATGGTTACTTTATATTGATAATCTTTAACGATTTATTGATGGGAAACATTTATAGCCGAGGGTAAAACCGGTTGTTGGCGTGCCGATGAATCGCCGAGGAAAGCGTCACCAGTCGCCACGCTATATGATGGAACTAAGTAGGTATTACAGAAGTCACTGATTAGAAGAATTGAGTTGTTGCTATTTGAAATAAAGTTTTGAATTATTATTTTTGTATTATCTACTTAAATGAAAATAGATGTTTGTTAAATAAACAGTCATTATTTTCTGGAAACAATTCGTAATATTTTTTTTCATTATGTCATATTTAGTTCCTGTCGTTCTTCTAGACATATTACTTCTACAACATAATTTCAATGGTTCACATCTGCCAGGCGTCCCGTGACGGTTCATTTTTTTCTTTGTTTCTAAATCAAAATACTTCTAAAAACTACTACTTATTTAAGACTCTGAAAGGCATATTTTACAAAACTTATGTACCTAAGTATTTTAGAAAAGTTTATGGATGTAGAATATATCTGCACGGACCTATTATTATGTACGTAATAAATGATATCTAACTTACATGCATAATAGAAGTCTATTGAAATTTAAAACAAAAACTTGAGTTTCAATTTACGATATACCTAGATGTTACAAACCAATGTGTATGTAAAAAACTTAATAAATAATTTATAAACACTTTTCCTTAATGATTCTTCAGCAAGATACTCGCACTGGTGTATCGTTGCCGCGCCTCGATCTGAACGTTCTGCCCGTTTACGCCATGGGGTACAACGGCCAAGGCGTGCGCGTGTCCGTGCTCGATGACGGCATCGAACACAACCACACGGATCTCCGCGCGAACTACGTTAGTATCATGATATCCTAGTACTTTCGTGTTCCATGTTGAAATTTCCGAGGTAAAAAGGATCCCCACACCGCATAACCAACAACCAACTTCGTTCGAATCCAATAATAGGAAAAGGGATATTATTATATATACTCCGGGGTGTTATTATTAAATCAGTAAATTAAAAATTAATGAAACCTTATACCGAAATAACCAGCTGTTGAAGAGTATTTATTTAAACAATCATCGTCGTCGTCCTAAATAGGTACACGGTAGCTGATTATGCATCTGTTGAGGAAATTTTGCCCACAATCTACACATTGTGTATGCGAGGTGGACACGATAAACGTACCTACAGCTTATCAACCTACGCTGCAACCCGCAGCGGTCAGGGCTAGCCTTGGCTTGGTATTGATAGAGTTTGGAGTCCTCTTGCACTTCCTTACAGACTCGTTAAGCTCAGTTATGTAGTTAGAGTATGGAAAAAATAATAAAATCGCAAACAAAATTGTTCGCCATGTCCAAGATATCTGAACAATCTTCAACTAATGTATGTTCTCCTAGTGATTGGCGCACAGTTGATCCGTGAGTTGAAGACAACATTAACGCGACCTATCTATCTATCCATCATCATCATATTTTATTATATCCAATAATATCCTTTTCCATTGTTTTATTTCGGCTCAATAGAACTTTGTCGTTTATTTCATTTTCCCCATTCAATTGCTCTTTTGCGAAATTTAAAACTTATGGTGTAAAATATCCGAGAGTTAAAAAAAGAAAATAAAGCTAAGAAAATTAAAAATACAATTTCCCTCCGAGTTCTCCATTATGTATGGGAACGGTTTTAAATTCCTCTCTTTCGATTTCTGTGACCCTAGTAACTTCGCGGCCGTGCGACCTGTGCGTCGTATTCGCGATGTTACAAACAACGACCGAGACGCGCAACTATGTGGTGTCTTGAAATGAAACTTATTAATTTGCGACATATGTATTTAGAAGTTTTAAAAATTTTGCAAAGTTAATTTGCAAAATTTATTTTTATAGGATCCTGAAATCAGCTGGGATTGTAACGACCGAGATTCAGATCCTTATCCGAAACATGGAAAAAACTACAAAAATTCACACGGGACTCGATGTGCTGGAGAAGTATGCAATTTTACATTTGTTAATTTTTTCTTAGATTTAAAAAAAAAAATATGCCTAATTTTTTAGATAGCGATGACCGCGAACAACAAGAAGTGTGGCGTGGGCGTAGCCTGGGGGGCGAAAGTAGGCGGTGTTCGGATGCTCGACGGACGAATAACAGATCGCGTAGAAGGAGAAGCAATAGGTACAATTGTCTCACTTGTGTAGCGCTTTACTCTGCCGCTTTATGAAGACCTGGTATGTTTGATCGCCATGTTGAGCTCAATGACGGTCATTTTGATAGTAAAAACCACCACAACAACAAAACATTCCATGGAACCATCATGATATCCACCAGGCATTAATTTTTTACTGCTTAATCGTTTAGTCTTTTGCTTTTTTTAAATTAATATTTTTTGGGTGTTCCGTTCTTTCTGGTTCGACGAACTTTTTGATAGCAAAAAGGATTCATATTAATAATAAATACCACCTACTTTAACTTCTGTTGTATCTGCGTCTCCGTTTCTTCTTCTGTTTCTGTTGTCTGTGTTGCGGGACAAGTTGCGGGACAAGTTGCGGGTAGTTATTGTTTTTCCTAATCATTAATATCCCTTACCGTCTGAGAATATTCTCAATAAAAAAATCCTAGTTACTGAACATTTTACTCATACTTTATTCTGTCAAATTTGATAAGCCAGAAAATAAATTTATTTGTTTGTTGTTGTTACATTTTTTTCATTTATCAAAAATAAACAAGAGGTCGGTTAGGTAGGTAGGTGCTTTGTGAAGCTTTAATAAATATTTAATAAATAATCATAATATAAATAAACACTAACTATAAATTACAGATCACATTAAAATTTCAAATTAATATTTTGAGAAATAGTTTAACTGTACGAAATATTTTCTTTCTTCCAGCTTGCCCTATTTATTTTAAAATAAAACCTCGCGTAATAAATAAACTGTGTCATGAACATGACATAAACAATGCAGGTCTGGCAGGCAGTCACTAAATACACAAGTGCTAAGCACCCTTTCAGGTCATGTTGTCCTGGTAGTTTGGACAAAATATGACATCACTCAAACGTTCCTGGGTTACCCACGTAACCACGCAAGATGGCGACCGAGCTCATGCGATACGAAACCGATTTGCTTTCTCATGATACTATATCTACTGTCGAATTTGTCAATGAATAGAATTTTTCTTCTATTTTGTAAACTTTCATTATACTTAAGTAGGTATATAAAATAAAAAAGGCGGACGCATTTCAAAAATTCTTTGGAACAAGAAACTGTTTTTGTACAATTGTGTTTTTTTTTGTGCGGACCAACAGATTTTATAGTTATTATACACACTAGTGACTACTATTTGAGAAATAATAATATGAGAAAAAAATTAAATGAAATGTGATTATCTTGTTACACAAACTTTACCTAATTCATTTATTTTGTGGCCATGTATTTTAGGTACGTACCTATGTGCAAATTTTAAGCTCTTAATTAGGGTAAAAACTGCGTAATATTGACAAATTCTGTTATCATTTGAAATCTGTAGAAAAGGTGAATTTAATGAGTGAGTATACAAGATTAACTATTTTTATATTCGATGTAAGTTATGATCTCCAAAATATTATTATTACCTAATGTCATAAACATGAACATGCCAACTATGGTCTACACCCTTAATGATGACAATCATTATAAAAAAAAACATTACGTTATACAGGATACGCATGGGACAAAGTAGACATCTATAGCGCGTCATGGGGTCCCAGTGACGACGGGAAAACTGTGGAGGGACCGGGACGCTTGGCTGTGGAAGCGATCAAAAGGGGCATAACGCGGGTAAGGAAAAAGCATCCTTATTTCTTCCTTCTTACAAAAGTATTTGAGATAAAACTAACATCTTCAAGAGACATGGTTTCCTAGTAGAGACGGGAAACTTGTGGAGGAACCGGGACTCGCGATGCATTATCAAATGAATAACCGGCCCCAACCTAGGGAAGCCGTATGTTGATGTTTTTTCTGTCGTTCTTAAATTACTTTCTTATTCTTGCTACCTGCTGCATGTTTCGTGCAGATGACTTTCAATAAATTCATATGATATTTAGGATGAATTAACAATTAATTATTTGATTATTGCTTGCAGGGTCGTAATGGAAAAGGTACAATATACGTATGGGCAAATGGAAACGGGGGTGGTAATTTCGACAACTGTAATTGCGATGGGTGAGATTAAATTATGGACACAATAATCAAGTATTTCATCATGATTGATATATTCGTTTAGTTTAATAAACGCGCGGAAGGATCATTGAAGTGTTTAAATTACAATAATTAATGACACTGACTTAATTATAATACCTATAAGTATTATTATAAAGTATAATGTATCATAATTGGTTTAAGATAACATCGTTAATCGTTTCTAAAAGATTGCATTTATTCTAGTTACTCATCAAGCATTTACACGATATCAATAGGAAGCGCTTCCCAGCAAGGCCTGTTTCCTTGGTACGGTGAAATCTGCTCGTCTACTTTGGCAACCGCATACTCTTCTGGTGCCTACAAAGATCAAAAAATAGTAAGTTAATTTGCTAATAATTGTATAATGTATTCCCACTCTTCCAAATAATACTTTGGTGCATTTTTATAGCTTTGTCTTTTTCTAATCAATTGGTTAGAAAGAGTTGGAATGTGACTGACTATCCAACTAGATTTGTCGGTATCTCTTTCATTTTGCGATTGTAGGACGGAGATAGTCTGTAGAGCTACACATATAATATTCTTCGTCTCTTTCAAATTGTACTGTTCAATAAAGGATAACAATAACCTACAAATGTGTGTATTGTGAGTGTGGCTTAACATTGCGATACATGTGTGGTAGTAATATTTCTGATTGGTTAGTAGATGGTGTTAAAAAGAGAGGACAATATTTCCTTATTGTTTCAGGCTACTACAGATATAAACAATTCATGTACTGTAGGACACACAGGCACATCGGCAGCAGCGCCATTGGCAGCCGGGATTATTGCACTGGCTCTTCAAGCAAAGTACGTTGACGTTGAAATATCTTCTCGTATTTCTGTAAGCCTAGTACATAAAACGGTGCGGTCTGTTTGTCTCAGTGCTTCGTAAAAAAAAAACTATGGAAAAATAATAATCGCCACCGTTTTACAGTCCCGACCTCACATGGCGTGACGTGCAGCATCTTATAGTCTGGACCTCAGAGTATTCTCCTTTATCTGAAAATACTGGCTGGCAAATGAATGGGTACATGAGATTTTATATTGATTTATTTATTAGATTAACAAATTCTTTTCCACGTAACAAAAATAATTCATAATCATTTTTCAGAATAGGATTGTACTTTGATGTCAGATTTGGTTTTGGTCTACTAAACGCTGGTGCCTTGGTATCAGCGGCGCTCAACTGGACAAAAGTGCCAGAAAAAATGTCATGTCGTTTAGAATTTGGCCCGTAAGTATTTTATATAATTAATAATTATTACAATTTCTCTAATAAATTTATTATTTTCTTGTTCGGTATTTGCTGCTAAAACGAATAAATAGGTTCTGTTTAAAGGTACCTTATTTTATTTTATTTTTTTACCTCGTTTGCCCCCTATTCTATAAAAAAAAAACCTAGCTTAATTTTATGTGTAAATAAAAAACGTGATATACCTACTATGTACGCACAGGAGAGAAAAAAAATTATACTTAATTATTTGACCTAATAAAAAATGCTCCCAAGTTGGTCGAGTGGTTGTACGCGCAACTGCTAATCGAGAGACCCTGGATTCGATTCTCAGAGCGGATTGTTTATTTACTTACTTGGTAAGCTTCTATAAATATTTAAATGTAGCGATGAGACCAGTTTGGATACTCTCTAAGGTACCTAAAGGTTAAATAAACGTTTGGAATTAAATAAACGTTTGGAATCGTCGAGGAAAGTAGATTTTCTCACATGCACTGAAAGCATAACTTCAAAATTATTGAGCCTGAATCAAAAAGGTGGGAAACCTGCATTAATCTCATACCGAGTACATCGCTAATGTGCTACATAAGAATAATTATTCATGAACGTATCCGCTCTACAATCTTATGTATGCCTAGTAGTTTGTTCGTTTACTTTCTACATTCGACAACGATTCCTTCTGGATTTTTCAAATTTAATCTATACATTATTTCAATAAAAATAAAGACTATTTTCGTTGCATTTGATTTGTAGTTTAAGTCGTTGGTTAGGTACTACATACACAAAACGTAACCAACGTACGCAATCTTACACCACCTTTTCTTTCATATGTGTTCCTGGTACAAGGTACGTTATATTTCGATTGACGGATTCTTCGAATCAAACTCTCGAAATAATATAGTCGACAAGCGCGCGCTTTCACTTCAAATTTGTGATAGTGATTAGTGGAAAAGATGCGCGATCAAATAAAATAAATAAATAATAAAATAACATAATATAAAATAAAATAAAATAATAATAAAAACTAAAAAATATATAACTAATACTTACATAATATAAAAGAATAATAAAAATAATAGTTTTGATTCATACATTATTATAATAAAATCACAATTTATCAGTAGACAAAAAAAAATACTTTGGTTTTAAATCACCGTAAACAGTTTGCTTTATAAATATTGATTTCGTTATAATATTTTCAGGTCCAAGAAGGAAGATGGTTATTTATCTTCGATAAAAAATATTTTGGTTTTAAAATTTGAACTAACGAAGTGCGATGTTAATTACATAGAGCACGTAGAAATTATCGCTAACATCGAATACACTAGGCGTGGTGCATTGGAAATCTATCTCACTTCACCACAAGGTATATGATGAAATTGTTAAATTCATTGGCAATTTAGATATGAGCCAGAGTTGTATTATATATAGCATGGCAAAAATTACTTAAAATATATGGCATATAAAATTATTTTTTATATTTTCTGTTCTTAGAAGAGCTTTTTTGAATATTCTGCTTAATTAAAGTTCCCATTCATAGGTACAACAGTGGCACTTATGAGTGCAAGGCCGAAGGACCATTCGAAAGACGGGTTCGTTAAGTGGCCTCTGACCTCTGTGGCAATGTGGGGAGAACGAGCTATTGGGCCTTGGAGGGTAACATTGAAGGACACGGTATTAAAATCCAGACACTTTTTCTTTGAAATCATACTTGTTGTGGCGCAATAAGCATTATGCGCAACAACGTAAGACTTATTTTTTGACTTCTCATTGCCCATTATTTTAATTTTCTTTTTACAGACCGGAGAACAGAATGTTGGATATGTTAATTCATTTATTCTAATCGTACACGGAACACATACGATGCCGGCGCATATGAAAAATGGCCGTAGAAAATACAACAATGACTACAACATCCACCAGAAGAACAACGGTTATTATTATTACCCACATTTATTCGACACAGATTTCGACGACTTTGCTCTCAATATACCCGGCGAGCACAATTCAGATGAAGTAGATTATGGTGATGCTAAAATATTGGATCAATTAGGCGAAGAATTACTAAGGGAGCATCATAGCAAAGCAGATATGTATTTCTAGAAGGATTAATTTATTGATGATCGTCGTTTGTAAAGACTTACTGAACAAATTGTTAATAATATTAGTAATAGGTAATTGTAAACATCTGATAAGGGAAAATGTATGTTATAAATACATATAGGTACCTACCTATATTATTAAGAAAGATTCACTTAATTTGCTATTTCATATGTTATCGATAATCATTTGACATTTCAACCGTACAGTACCTACCTACAGTCATTGTTATTTTATAAACTCCTGGTATTATACAATATGTAGACTAGAAGATGTAATTTTCTTGCTGTCCTTAAGACGGGCACAATAGGCACAACAATATTTTAATAAGTACTTAGTTTTACAATACATTCAATATTCATATCAAAGTGATGCTATTTTCTTAGGACTTAAGGCTTAAGGTTGTCTGCATTTGGCCAGTAGGTACCTACCTACCTACTGGTGATTGCGCTATCGTCTCAAAAAGTCGTGACATCCTTCTTATCAATGGCTGAAATACATATATCTAAACGTTAACCTCTTTCCATTTATATGCTCCTAGTATTCGATACAGTTATGTTTTGTAGTCACAGCTGTGCAACCAGCTGATGTTGTGACGATTGATTTGTAAAATTGTATTTTTTAAAATTGGACAATATGTTTTATGGATCCAATATCCTCTTCATTGGACCACCAATGTTAAAATAGTCATTCATTTTGTTAGTGAAAATAAAATTACAATTTTGTCTCTTTTCAAAAACAACTTCAGTTTTGTCTAGTTATTATGTAGGGTCATCCTCGATTAAAGGGAACACTTTATTCAACGTTCAAGTGCAAATGTATCATAAACATTTCTTCTTGTACTATTATCGTACTTGCAAGCCTTTCTGCAATTAAAAATGATTTTACCAGGCACCCATTAAATTTTGCAGTATAGTCCTGACATAGCTAAAATTGTATTTGTCATTGGAGTATGTGTAAAATCAGATAAGGTTGTTTATGAACGAAGCGTTAACCTAAGCGTTATCTGGTGGTATAGATAATTTTTTTCTCCGTGTAGTTTGCGTCATAAAACGTCAGAGCGGTGAAGCGAGTATTTTGCTCTCTCTCTCACTCACGGGCCTTATGGGCGGGCATAGGAATGCGCATTATTGTTGTCGATAAGCATTATCGATAGTCTATTT
>DWMG01000330.1:0-21004 GCA_018244855.1 Elbella merops
TCAGACTCCCCAGTCTGACGTCTTCGAAACGTGCGCGTAAGTATGAGGAGAGTGAGGGATAAGGCAGTAACACGTCAGGTATGTAAGGAAAAAATATATTTGGTAGTTGGTGCTCTCAGTCTATCCCATAAGGAACCTGGAGCAACAATATAATAACATTGTGAAAAATTCCAGTTTTTTGTCCGCCAATAACAAAGTTGTAGTTTAAATAATCCCGTAATAATGTACTGTTATAAGCAAATTGCAGCCTGGGGGAACTTTGACAGAATATTAATTTAAAAGATAATTCCCACCTCCCACCATTTCTTATTCTCGGGATAATTAGCATAACATTTTTTGTAGCTAGTTCTACAGGGAGGAATTAATTTGTGTAGTTGTTATAAAAAGGTATTTATTTCTTTTATTTCCCTGTAAGAAAATATTATAGGAATTAAATTTGTCTAAGACTTATAAACTAAGAAAAAATTGTAAATATTCTGAGATCGTGGGGATAAAAAACTAAGTTATCAGTTTTTTTATAATGTTAATAGTATTTTAATAAAATATACACATTCAACTCTATCATAGATTCCATATGAGAAGCGCGTTATTGACTTTGATGACAAAGAAGAGTAACAGAAGATTCGCTATTAAAATATTAACAATAAAGGAAGTGAAGTGTGTCCCCAGAAGCGGGCGCGCGCGAGAACGGTTCTGGAAAAGCATTTCACGGGCCACAAATTTCCACGTGAAAACAATCGTAAAACGCTTTTATTACTCAAACATCCCCCATTGATTCACGGCCCGAAACAATAAAAATACTGACTCAATCAACCTACCGAATTTTACGAGTTTTGTAGGTAAGTACATTTATTGTACAAATGTCAATAAAATGATGTTTCATTTACACCTCCGTGTGAATAGCATTAACGTCGGAAGATTTATTAAGCGCGCAAATTACTGCTTGGTTATTAATACTGTCATTTATAAATTTTTATCCTTTTTCTATATATTTGAGTCAACATAATTTTGCATTATTTTTTTAACAAACTGCAAACTATGACCTTAACCCTTCTCATTGTGAAACGATGAAAGGGTTGATGATGATCATGATATCTATTACATATTAACACGAAAATCGTTTTCAAGTGATTCCGCTATTTGTTCCGCAAATCTTTATGTAAATGCTCAAACAAAATCTTAAATTCGATTCGTTTTGTTTTCGTCCGTAAACAGTATGTTTTCCCGTTCAATAAGTTCCGTATAATTATTTATTTAGTTTATTCTATATATTGTATTAAAATATTTTATATATTACATAGAAATGTAATATATAAAATATTTATTCCTATATTTATAATATAGGATATATAATATAATTTATAATCCTATATTATTCCTATATTTATAATATAGGAATAAAATGAGAACATTGTTCCATTTTAGTCACCTTCCTTACCAGGCATAACTTTAGGTGTTAAGTAAGAAACCAAAAAGATATACGCAAAAAATACAAGACACCATAAATTTATTTAGACAGCAATGTTCACAATATTTGAAGCCAACAGCGGCCAACGAAACCGTTAGTTACACGATTAATTCCACGTTTAGTGTTTACTCTCATATTCACTAGCTATTCTGGCCTGTTGTTCATTTTTCTTCCCTTTTTCGGAGGCAAAAACGGTAAAGAGAAACTTAATTGGAGGCTTTCCCGGCTCTCGGGCTCAATGAAAAATTACGAGGTAAACGAGCACGCTCGGGAATTTCATGCTCATTCTCGACGCTCGCAGAAAGAAATGCTCAGTCTTTACGCAGTCGCCTTAAACTTAGGGCTAGTTCACACTTTGTCTAGATACCAGCCTTTTTTTCGTTAATATGTTATAAAATATAAAGCGACTGTCGACATAAAAAAAATTACCATTTATTCAACACTAACACCCAAATCAAGTGGGTGGATTAATAATACTTACTTCCTACATACATAGACAGGAGACGCTGGAAATATTTCAATGACGTACGGCTGAGTCACTCGATTTTACTCTTAACCGTGTTTTGCTCCACGATGAAGTTTTGTGGTCGAGCGTGTTCTAGCTTAGTGGTCTAGCTTATAAAAGATGATATCAACAGAGCCAGCTAATTCATTGTACATCTCGGACTCCATCATGGCTGAACAGCGTACAGAGTTGGTTGCATCTATGCCCCTATCAATATAGACCGTAATTGACAACTAAGGAGATACGACCAACTATTTTGCTTGGTATTATTTAAGGTAGGCGAACTTTTTTGGACAATGGTTTATATAATACATATAGGTGTGTATATGTAAAGTAGTAATAAAAAGCCAGAAAAGTAACAAAAATACTTTCAAATAAACTTGCTAAAGCTATGGTTTCTTTTTTATTTCTCTAACTTATTTTAATTATTTATATTTTATGTTTGAAATGAACGCGTGCCTTAATTTTTTTGGTAGACGAACTATTATTCGTCGGGACGTGTGGTAGGTACAAAGCAATAGTAAACTCAGGAAATAGTCAATATGGAATCTCAAGAAGAAAGTCGTATGAAAACATCGTGAATTAGTATTAGCCGGATTATACGGAATTGATTTTAAAAATATAAGCTATTGTTTCGTTATAGCCTTATAATTAAAGCTACATTATAATTACTCAACAAACTCTCCCGGGACGTGGCTCTGCATTAACTGATATTAGATGATTTATTTTCAATCAAATAACCTGTTATTTTACGTTAAGCCTATTAAAGGATAATTATATATTAGTAATCCCCAAAGAGGTAGGTAGAGGAGTGTAGATAGATAATAATAATAATTATTAAAATTAATTATAATAATTAAAAGTTTTTAAGTTTTTACTTGTTACGATAACTACAACCGCGTTGGCTACAAATGCGGTTGTCACAAGTAGATATACCTTAAAAATTCGTAACAAATGGAGTGCCGACAGTCCGGTAACCTTAGCGTTCGCAAGATGGTACGGGAAAGAATACATAGGAAAGCATAGACGGGATAGGATCCGTTTTGTAAAATGTCATATCTGGGTCTCGAAACTTTCTTATTTCATATGTATGTTTCCTAGTGAAAATATGATGACAAAATATTCTATTTATTACTCTTTGGGAGTACATTTTGCTATGTAGATAATAACGCAAGCCTCAGCTATTTAATAGAATATTAGTGTGAAAGCGCTCTGTAATCCGTTAGCCACTCTTTGGGGGCTCCGCCACATGAATAAGTCACGAGGTTCCGCTAAGTGCCACGGGCTAGTTTGAGGTTCACAAACACGAATAATGCACCAGACTTACCGAGTGAAAACAATAGGTTTTACTATTGACTTTAGTGTGATGACGTAACATCAATATGACCTTCATATTTTTTTGTTCTCAAAAGTGTAGCAGTTTACAAAATGTATTTTTTGTTCTTTTAATGGTTCTTTTTTGTTCTTTTAATTTATTTAATGTATTTATAAAAGTACTCCTGAACATTGCTGTATTCTCCTCAGTAAAATAATACCTATTATATAATGCATACCGATAAATATTGCCGGATAATATTGATGCAGATTTTTTAAGTAGTCCAGATTGTTAACAAAAAGTATAAAGAAATTATTGTCATAAATCTGGCTGGTTTAATTGAATGTGAGTGAGAAACACTCAGTAATTGGTAGCCAGTGTTGAGGGAATTAACCGTGTGCATAAGTCACGAGGCTCAGTCAAATCTCATTGGACTGTTTTAGAGTTAACAGCGATAGCGAAACGGCATAGCGGCAAATGTGATATATATCACATGATCTTTGATCACGCTTCTTCAGATAAAATAATATAATAATGGTTAACCATATTATCATGTCAGTGATGAAATTATGAAGTAATTTTTAAAATGAAATAAAAAGATTGCAACAAAAACTCTATTTTTACCATAGTTTTATGTTTCGGAAACCACGGTAGTGTTAGACATTGGATTACCATAGTTGTCGCTGCTTACTATATTCTATCGCTTCCAATAAAATTGTGAACGTTAGTATGTAGATTTTTTTATACTTTTTGTATTATTTGTTAGCATCTATTGAAATCTATACTTATAATAAATCTGTAGAGAAGTCAATTCTGCCTATCTGTATAACCGTTATTGAAACAAAAACTACTCGACGGATTTTAACGAAACTTGGTACAATTATTTTTCATACTCCTGAGCTGATTATAGTGTACTTTTTATCACGCTACAATAAATAGGAGCAGAGCAGTGAAGGGAAATGTTGGGAAAACGGAAGAAGTTACTTCATTTTTTAAGCCTCCGTCGCGTGTGCAACCTTAATGGTTAAAGCTACACAGAAATCATTTAAAATAAAATATTGAATGTAACACTGCTTATCCGGACATGACGACGTCTGCCGGGTCCGCTTGTTATGAATATAATTGCAGCTATGTTTTAAAATTTCGAATTGAGATAACAATAAAATACAAAATAAATATGAACATTACTAAAATAACACAAAGAACCAATGGAATTTCATGGAAAATCACAAGTACACCATATGTAAAACCTCCCAAGGGTTATTATAATATAAACTGTTAATGTTTACATTTTAGAGTCGGTTCAGTTTACTACATCCGAGGGCACGGATGCGGTTAATTACAGATACATAGTTTATAGCTCGGCTCATGTTGCACTGGAAAGCGGCCAAATTTATTGTCCACTGTAACGGACACCGTAGAGAGATTTGATCATTTAATACAGTAGCAGGTACGTATTTTGGCTACCTGGTGTTAAAAGATTAATTATCAACATCATCATCATCTTCTTCACCAACATCTCATCATCAGTTCCGCTACTACGATCTCTCCCGAAGTGTCTTACAGTAAGTTCTCCGTTGGTCCTATTCAGCTGCGACCATTTGCTTTCTTAAAATTATCATGAAGCTTACGTGATTACTACATTTAATTCCATCCATACCTATGTGAGTGCTTATACATATAACATATACGAGTATGGGTACCTGTATATGTAGGGAAAAGAAATGGTGAATCATTTTAACAATTTGAAACCATAAATATTTCGCTTTAATACTTCGTAGATTTAAAAAGAAACATCGTGAGGTCTTTTATCTAGTTTTAATACACTTACCGCTTACAATCATATTACGCGTTCTAAAGCCTGATATTGATACTCGACCCAGTTTAAAGAGAGCACATCCCAAGGTATGTACATTATTGTAAATGTATACGGGTAAACCAAAATTATTGTTGCACTACCCTCCTGAGAGGCTAAGAGAATATAACTCATCTTACCTGATAGCTACTTGATAGAGGACTCCGAACTTTTCCGTTAGATACAGCAAGACGTATGCGTAGGGTGACCAGGTTTTTGTAAAATAGAATTAATACATTTAAGGATATATTGTAAAAATGTTAAGTAGCATTGTACTGTGGAAGGTTTCGTTAGTGATGTGATGCGAATGAGTGATGTGATACTCTAATGTGTTGAAATTTTTATCGAATTATGGTAGTAATTAATTTACAAAGTTATAAGTCATATAAAAATACTTAGTCTTGAAATATCTAATAAAATAAATTAAATTACCTAAATACATAGATTTATCTTAACACCCTAAAATATACATAAAAATATTGTTGCACAAAACACCGCAGGAAAAATGGGAGTCATCGTCATCATCAACCTACTCCCGTCCACTGCTGCACAGAGTCCTCTCCAATAGCATGCCACTGAGCTCGGTCTACGGCTCTTCGAATCCAACTGCTACTAGCCATATAAATATCAATATGGGAATATCTCTTTTTCAATAGTAAATATTCTACTACTAGTAAGATGTAGTGCAGCGCCCAAAAACTCCGCAAGCAATTACAGCCTGAAGCACTCACACACAAGAGCGAAAGTTGCACCGACAGAAATACGTTGTATAACAGATTCGGGCGCCAAGTTCACATGTAGATAAATGTTGTAACAGGTCCCTTCATGAATCTTTATAATGTATAGCGATTATTTATGAAAGTGTGTCGAGCCCGCGTAACGTGGGAATATTTGTTACGTCACCCCCTCTCAACAGTATCCCAGAGGAAAAAGTGTTTTATATCGTTGTTTTTTTATCATTTAAGCATAAAACCGTTACGGGAGGCCTATGTTTAGCGATGGATAACGAATCAATAATGATGATGTTTTTTGTGTTAACGAACACTCACTCGTCTTGACCAAATAGGTCTCATACTGTGTCTCATGTTAGGGCATTCAGAATTCTACGAAAATGACCGCTTTATATTTGTCAATTTTAATTGAAGATTTTTATATTAATCGATATTGCTAGCATAAATATTACTGGTACTAATTACATCAAATATCCAGCGAAGCGCGAAAATGATGCAAGCGATTGTGTAATTCGACATAATATTTAATGGCAAATTATTCTGGCTGAGTGAGATGACAAAGGCTGAAGATAAAAACTGGATGCAGCAAACGGAGGATATGTTATGGTGGTTTTCATTATAACAGGTACATATCCAGCTATAAATAAAATGAAAAAGACTGATGATGATGACGTTGATGATTTTAATATACCCATAAAATGCTATCTAAAACTTAAATTTTTACAGAATATATTTTTATCTAAGCATTCCCGAAAAAATTGAGTAACGGAAATCAAAGTTGATCATAATAAATTCAATTTCGTTTGCCCACCGAACGCCATAAAGTAATTTGTTGTCATAAAAACAGCTAACGTCTTTAGTACGTTTGTTTTGAAAATAGAATGGTTGTTACATAAATACAGTGATTTTAATAATCGAATAAATGTTGGAAAGGAAATTAATACTGATACCAAAATACCAAATAAACAAATACACATGTAAATTACAATATTATTGAATGCACTAATATAGATATTATATTATTATTAATAATAGATATTATATTATTATTAATTAAAAAAATTACTTAGAATCACGAGTTACACTTTTTTGCGTATTTCACTCTCATATCTTGATCGTTATTCGATTCAGGTGAAGAACTTATGGTAACGATAAAACAATAACTGAATATCCCCACAAAGACAAATTACGAGGCATTAAAAAAGGAATTGACCTATGATTGATACAGGTACTGTTTCACTATCATTAAGGTCGACCCTTTTATTATTTCCCTGTCGGATACAAATATCCTCCCTTAGAACAGGGTAAACCTTCCCTTGTTAACAAGCAGTCTTAAGGGCATAATATAAAAAGTGGACAACTGTCGGTTAGCACACTTTAAGAGTCTTAAAAGTTAAAGATTTCTTAGGACGCTTACCTTCAAAGTAAACAACTTTATAAAATTTGATATACTTGCTGGGATTTGAACCCCAACCTCCAAAATAGAAGACCGAAGCCTTAACTAGCAATTAGGCTATTAAGCACCTTCAGTAACAATTCGTGATACATATTGTTATCAAGTAATACATACATATGTATGTATATAGAAAATTCTTCTTCAGTATTTCTAGAACTGAAAACCGAAAATCCCACCTGGCTTCCGGCTTGAATATTCCCGAACGTCCGGCCAACGTTTGAAAATGGAAGAAGAGTTGGCTACCTGCGCATCTGAAAAATTCAGGGGCACCCTCTTCCGTTATTCATGTATTTCCTGTTTACCCGTTTTGTGATCCCGAGGCACGCGCAATACATTGTGAAACTCGAATAACAGAGAATTTACAGGCTTTTGATCCCCATGCAAAGGATAGAAATAGGAGGAGAATCACTACAGAAATGCGACTTAAATGTACAATAGCTATGAAGCCAATCATAGAGGCTCAGATGATATGTAGAGTGTTTAAATACGCAAATGTAGAGCAAATTGCATTAAAGATTTCTCGAGTTCGAAACTATACATCTACTCGTATTAGGTTTCGATTAGTTAGACTTTTTCTGTCAGTGCAAATGACCTCGTTGTTATGATATTAGTAAGCTTTTTGCATTTAGGTAAGTATCCAATGTAAGAAATAAGTAGCAAGAAGTCTCAGGCGGTACAACCCCTCAATTATCAAAACATATGTATAAAAATAAAGTTATGTAAAAATGTATTCAAAATGTTCAATACTATTTATAAGTCCGTCAATATTAATTAACTAAACTAGTACGAGTATCTCGGAGTCTAATTCTGAGATAGTTGGACGAAAACGTAACTGGTGAAACGTAGGACTGTGCTACACTCATCTGCCCATCTCTACAGGATTTACGGGCGTAATGTAACATTTTTTTAACATTACTCAAAAGACAACAATATAAATAATGTCCAGTTTGGTTTCCCATAATAGAGTTGCCTGACAAACGATGCCTAGACATACCTTTTTTACGATTTGATAATAACAGAACAAAGCATCCAAAATATTCAACATAATTTCATAAAACGCAAACGGTAACACGAAACGAAGTTGAGAAAAATTTAAGTTCATTTTCATTAAGGAGTATTCATAATTCGCTGTATAAAATGTTGACTCGAGAATTGAGAGCTTTTAAGTAATTAAATTGTCCAAAGTATTTCAACTTCGTCCATCGGTAATTCTAAGTTTCATAACCCAAAGGAAATTGACTCTTCCCTTTCTCAGCAAAATGAATTATCCACATCCCGTTTATATTAATTAGATTCCATGTTCAGATTATGATATTTATATAACATCACGGTTGTATTTCCGCCAAGAGGTGGGCAGAGAAGTGTAGTACTCGGACTTTTAACCCGTTATACATACAATGTACATACCTACATACCCGTTATACATACAAGAAACAAATTCAGACTCTGTACTCCTTCCTACTCGACCCAGAACTCAATCCAGAACCTTTTTCACAGCAGTCATGTCTTAAGCATTTAGATCAATGAAACAGTAAACATTATGACGATGAATCGATAATGACATTGTGTTTAATCTTTTCCTGAGCCTGAAAATCACCCGGAAATGTCATACTTTTGTCTTTTTTAAGAGAAAGACAAATGTACATATACGGTACATTGAAATATTAAGAATAAATCAACGTTAATCCCTAGTCAAAATAAGAAAAACAACAACATTAATAAAAAAGTTAACAGAGGTGCACCTTTATAAATTTTTTGAAGGTCAGTCCAGAGGTCGGCTAGGAAAAGTCTACCTCACATATTTCTGCCACAAATCCTCCGGATTACAGCAGCGTCCGCTATCAATTAGGATTATAGTACAGGAGGATAAACCTAATGCTATTAAATGCTATTCTTGTTTTCTTTCTACGTAACATCACGCCTGTAATCCCCGAACGGGTAGACAGAGGAGTGAAGTACACTCCCACGTTACACCAGTTACATTTTGCGTCCCATGGAATAGGTGGTGAGTCTATTGCCATACACCAGACGCAGATCCAGACTTCGAACCATTACTGCAAATGTCTACTAGAAAATCTAGGTTAGAAAATCTAATAGTACTCGACCAGGGATTTAATTCCAGAATCTCTCGATCAGCAGTCACGCTTTCAACCACTCCACTAACGAGACGCATATGCTAGTCATGTTTTCTTTATAGTTTAGGTAACATACCTACATTACATGTCTATAAATTGTAAAAATTATTAGGCACAATAAATCCGAAACCGTCCGAAGCACTCTCACGCACTGGTTCTAACAAAATATTTGTTCAACAATATTAAAGGAAACGGTAATAATACTCACTATATTATTTGGTTTATTCGCAATAATATTTACTATGTTGTATAATAACATATGGAGTAATGCCATCAAGACTTCGCCAAGTTATACTCGTTACCCTAATATCTACTGATAAGACGTAATGGATGGATCACGAAAGTTGAGCAGTTGTAAGTACGTACGACATTTTACGAATAACCGCCATCGTTAGAATCGCGTGTTACAATAATGGTTTTTCAGATAAACTAATGCTTTGGACTAGCCATTTTATTAAGAAAATATTATAATTAGGTCATAGTGGTACGCTAAAAAATGATAATTTCAATACATGAAGGGCAGATTACCGAAAAAATCTTAATTAATCTGATTCATGCAATATACCGTGCAGATGATGAGGCTCGCCTGTTTTAATTAAATAGGTCAGATACTGGCTGATAGGGAAGTCAGAAATGTATGTAGAAGAAGCTTATCTGGTCTATACAATTAAAAAGATTTGGCAATCAACACTCACTGTCTCCGGCGTTAGGGACGAGTGAAAATGTGATAATAAAAAAATAACACGCTGCCTAGCCGGTGAGACTAGGCAGGACGATATAATAATAATACTCTCTTCTTAACCAGTAAATGTCTTAGCGCGACTGTATAATAATATTTTATTAATATTTACTCGGGAACTACCCAGGGAGTTCCGAGACTATATCTTTGCACAACATATACGTAACAGGGGAGATACAGTAATCACATATCCGGTGATCTGTACATTATTATGATTGGAAATATTGCGTATCAGCAAGTTACGAGCCATAGGGTAACTGGAGTAACTATAGAGTAACGAGGTTTCGCTGATTCTTATGTCTTTCTCGCTTTACACATTCTATTAGACACGGTGATGTAATCGTGAATTACACCAATCTTCGATCCGTGGGGAACCTAGGTGCAATTCCGATGCGCACCGCTTTCTTTACAAAACCCGATCTAATAACTATCACTGTGTATAACGGTGAAGGAAACCGTCTTGAATAAACTGCATTAGCATTTCGCATAATGTTGTCTAAGGCGTGGGATGACTGCACTTTGCCAACATGGCAAACTACGACCTTAACCCTTTTCATTATGAGAAGAGACCCGTGTTCAAGAATGAAACGATAAAAGGGTTAATAATAATAATGAGTTCATTCACTATCTTGTTGATCTGCAATCGTGAGATTCTGGTTTCGATGCCCGGGCCAGGTAGTACTGGATTTTTCTATATTTAAATTTGTAGTAGTGGCTCTGAGTTTTAATTTATAACTGGTGTATGGCAATGAGCTCATCACCTATTCCATAGCAGGACGTAAATGTAACTAGTGCAACGTGGGAGTGTCGTACACTCCTCTGCCTTTCTCTTCAGGGTTTACTGGCTTGAGGTTACGTTTACGAATACATTTCCTAATATATTACAATAAAGTAAAAAGTTACTTTACTGACGAATCTGAGATGAGTTTGAAGTTGATGCCGGAAATCAAATAATATATAGAGTTATATGTTCTCTGCTATAACGATAAAGTTTAGCCGAAAGACAGGCGCGGGTCGTTATAGGGAAAAGTTTGCTAGAATCGAGGTTTACGAGGATCCGCTAAGGGTACATATACCAGTATTTTATCGTAATTGAAAGTAGACAATGTTTTAATACAATACAAACAATTGACAAAACAATTTGATTTTTTTAAATGAGAATTGTACACAGACACGAATGGCTTCTGCTGCCCATAGATATATGCAAATAACTTTAATGAGAATTTTCGAAATGAGACTGTTTAGTGAGTTGTTAATAAAATTATTAGTTTCCAATATAATATATTGGTATATTTATTTGTAAAACATTTTTGTCTGACTATTTTATGAAAGTTTACAAGTGCATGTTAACCTTGTATATATTATTGTGAAATAATTATTTCGAATATTTTAATAATTTTGACGATATTATCGGTATAATTTTTTTAACGTAATACCTGATTGGAAAATATGCCCTACTATTGAATATTAACCAGAGATGCATAATTTTAAATTATTAATAATTTCGCTATATTCATTACTTCTATCAAAAGTATTTACACTAATTAAAAAACATACATAAACCGATTCGTTTTTATTTCACTAAAATGTTAAGTAGGTATATCTTTAATAATCTTGCTCGCATATAAAATTCCTGTGATACTTTAGGAGCTCAGAATGTTCTGGAAGTTCCGGATAAAATTTCCAGTGCATGGCAAACTTAGATATATTCGCATAAATATTTTATTCGACGTACGACTGCTGCATGCACTTGGCCTAATTATTTCGGCCTACTAATGTCATGAGACTAGTGCACGTGTACATTATCCGTTACGATTATTAAATAGATCGGTCATGTATGAAGTTTATCACATTATAGCACACATAATATGGGCACATATAGTATGAAATACAGAAGAAGCAAATCAGGTATTTAAGGATAGATATATCAGCGTTTCGATCCTCTCTGTCTAACCCATGAGAGATCTGGAGTGACTAACATAATAATAAAATACACACAATACT
The DNA here is from genome assembly GCA_018244855.1 of Elbella merops. Lineage (NCBI taxonomy): Eukaryota > Metazoa > Arthropoda > Insecta > Lepidoptera > Hesperiidae > Elbella > Elbella merops. Next base: position 12,209 of record DWMG01000330.1, read on the forward strand.
GTTAGTTACAGGCGTATCTTAACAGCATCATTAACACATTACATTTGAATTAGGAAGGGTAAAAGCTGAATACAACATTAGTATTACTCAGAAGTATGCCGCGTTCGTTAACTATTGATTTACGTAACGGCTGTACTCACGCAAGTATTTTGGGACAGCCCGACTGGTTTCGGACCTATCCGATGTCCTTCTTATGACCTCCCGCCATTCGAAACACTCACTGGAATATCATCATCGAACCATTATAATTCCACCGTTGGAATATAGGTCTCCTCTCATATTGAGAGGGTTAAGGCCATAGTTGGCCAAGTGCGGGTTGGCAGATTTCACACACTTTAGAAAATATATATATTTTTTTTCATAAATTCATAGGTGTGCATAATCATTCATATTCATTTATAAATTCTAAGGTGTGCAGGTTTCCTCACGATGTTTTCATTCACCGTTAGCAAGTGATATTTAAGTTTTCTAAAGAGGTACGCGCCATGGGTTTGAACCCAGGACCTCCGGAGTGAGAGGCTGAATTCTTAACCACTAGGCTATCACTGCTATCAGGCTATCACTGGAATATACGTGACTTGAACTAATAGGTAATTGAATAATGTATAGATATACTCACAAAAAGCGTAATAGTGAAATGGTTTCGGTGATATTAATGGTTGGGAGACAGAACAGATACTTCAGCGTCCAATTGTGAGTTCTCTGTTCATTTTCGTAAATCATCCGGCTTGCTGTTAAGCTTTCAGACTTAAACTTTCAAAAAGCTCTGTGGACTTTTCGAACCATATCGAAAATACTATCAAGTTTGCTACACGTGTATATGTACATTTACATACGACTTATATACGAGTATATTTCTATATAGCATTTATACCCGGGTTTGCTTAAAAGCAAAACGTTTTCAGCGATAAGGTCACCCATTGTTTACATTCATTGCCTACTCCTCTGTCCATCCCTTCGGGGAAATATCGGTTTGATGTTGTGGTATTTAATATTATGTTGTTGTCTATATAAAATGTAAACCCGCCCAGTTAGGGAATCAATAAAAAATATGTATCTATAAAATATAGGTAAAATAAAAATCGGTCACAGAACATCAGAAATCATAAATCATCGGATAGTATAAAAGGATCTTTGCAGAAATATTTTAGTGTAAATACTGAGCACTGGCCTACTTTACCGGACAACTTCAGCGAAATCTTAGCTACGAGTACCTACATTATATTTTATATTTAAAACATTGCTATGTAAGTTACCTAGTTACGAACATACCGTAAACGGTGACCAAATTCAGTTCTGTTGAAACTCAATGGATTTATGTTCGCCATGAGGAATCCCATCAAATAAATAGTTCATATAGAGTTGTGGAAATAGTAATACTGGTATAATAATAAGTACAATTTTAGTTTAATCCCTCTATGTACCTGGTAAGGAATCTTTAGTGACGACATTACAATAATAAAAAAACATAACACCACGCCTATAATCCCCGAAGGGTAAGCAGAGCAGTATAGTACACTGCCACGTTTCACCAGTTACGTTTACGTCCCTTGGAACAGGTGGTGGGTCTAATGCCATACATACAATGCCGTACATTACAATAATATAAATTTAATTATGTATGTTATTAATATTATATTTAGACGCTAGGTCCCTTGGGAGTTAGGCAGAAAGCAGCGAGTGCGAAATATAAAATCTCATAGACCTGACGTGCTTCGTCACTATATTATTAAGCGCAGATATTTTTCTCTGAACCTTTCAAGAACGTACGCATTGCGCACATCATTAAATCGATATAGCGCGGTGAAACGAACATAGCCAAATATTATCGCGATCGAAATGTCATGGACGGAACCGCCAAGGTTGACAGCTTGTATTTGTGGTACTATTTTTATTCCATACTGTATGAAGTCCACTGTAACTTTCAGCGAAAATAATTTTGGTACAAGATTTTGTAGACATATAATGCCTATTCTCACATCCCTCTACATTGTACTAATTGGAATAGAATACCTATATAGGAACAGAATGGAATATATAAGAATGGAACAGAATATGTAGGATTGGAATGGAATATATAGGAATAGAACAAAATATTTATAATAAAATAGAATATATGGTTTCATATAGGTATATACTTATGCCTAGAGGAACTCTTTGTATCAATGAATTTGGTAAAATTCTCGTAAAAAATGCAGTTTAGCTAGCGCAAAAATAAACATATCAATCTTTTATGTTCAAAGTATTACGTAAGTACAAATATTATGAAACATACGTATGTGTATCATTATTATGTTGGTATGTGTAAGTGTTTAAATATGAATAACATGTTGAATGGTCATATTACATACATTTTATTGAAAACAGGACGAAGACAGTAAAAATCCAAACCAAAACCCAGGCAATGAAAAAACTATTGCCAACAGTTCTAAGAAGTATCATCAATCAGTAAGAATGCTACTATTGAAAATATTTTAAACTTTACCCATCAATCACACTCATCTTAGATTTATTTCTGAGCGATTTTCGTTTAATGATTATTCTTTCATTTTTTATTACCAATTGTAGCAGGTGATGATATACGCAAAGTGATTGGCAACGGTTGGATTCGAAGACCTAAAGATTGAGCTAGGTTGTGTGCTATTAGAGAGGCCTATATCCAGCAGTGGACGGGAGTAGGCTGATGTAGGATGATGATGATGATGACGATACGATGACGATGACAATGATGATGAAACAGTTGGCAATGAATACGGCGCGCTTTTGGAGAGGCCTATGTCCAACAGTAGACGTGAGTAGGGTGATAATTATGGCAATGAATAAAGAATTTACTGATGCCAAGAATTGTAGATATCAAAGTAATGTTTTGTCGAAAAGAACTTGGATACGCTTAAAAACAAGGTCTAATTATATCTATTAATAAAACGAAAAGTTGTATTGTTTAATATTGACGGAAGTGAAATCGCGGTTGTAATAATTATCATAAATTCAACAAATCCTCGTCCTGTTTAACAATCCTGTAACATTGTTACACAGGACGATCGCTAAATGAATATTGTGTTTGAGATATTCCAAGTGAACAGAATATTAATATCTCTCGTCTAATGACAAGGATTGTAATCCGCAAACAAGTCAGCTGTATCATATTAGAATTTGATATCGTTGTTCGGAAACATCGAGCGCAACACAAAGTTTTGCAATTTCGATCCAAGACACGCTGCCAAAATCAATTTGTGGTATCCTCTACGATACTATATAGTCAGGCTATTAGCAGCACATACACGGTGATATTAAAGATGGTGTTGAGGTGGAGGTGGGTTATATTAAAGCTAGGGACTGACTTTTTAAATCGCTTATATTGGTATATACAAAGTTATGTAGTTTCAATGCGTCACGCAGTCACACGTATATTTACACGCACACACACACTAGTGGACATGCACAGACAAACGCTCATATCCACGCGCACACATGCATACGCACAAGCACGCACATACACGCACGCACGCGCACCGACCCGCGCGCATACACACGCTCACGCACAAACATGTACACGCACACAATCACGTACGGTGGTGTTAGTTGTTAGTGCATTGCGATATGTACCGTATCCCTAGAACGGCATGGTGGCAACCCTTAAGGGCCGCCGGGCGCGAGCCTCGCCCCCAACTATGAGGAGCATACAGCATAACCTACCATAGTGCCCCAGTTTGAGTTAGTTCCTACACAAGTTATTGGTTAACGCATATGTCAGACGTACTTAAACCTCCGACGTGATTAACCGTCTGATATCTATTATATAATTCTTAAAAATTATAGTTTGCTTATATACTAATGAAGCCAATAGACGTTGATGTGCTGTAAACCGGCTAAGCAAATTTTTTAATTTTTTTTTATTCAAAACAAACTACCACTAACTTATTGTTATTTTCAAAAAATGGTGTGTAGTGGGAGGACCGGTCATATCATATTATTTGTATACAAGAAAATAAACATTAAGTAAAAAAAATTTTAAAAAAATAGAAATAATTCTTTGAACCCGACAATAGCCTTCCTTTTATATATCTAATGTATATACATATATATGATATACAAGTAAAATAATTAATTTTACTTTTATATATACATATATACTCATTGTTAAAAGCTTACGAACGAACAATACGACACTTGTTCCGCGTCACACCCAGCGGCTGTCTGCGAACAATTGCTTTGTATAGTAAAACGATTACTCAAACACTCCGCACTGAACTTAATTAAACGCCTCGTGCGATGTGTCGACCGCAAACCTCTACATAACACCGGCTCGAGCGGCTCTTAAGCCGCCTATGCACCCTCCGAATCAGAAATGTTTTATTCAAATTATTCATAAGAGCATGCAATAGTAGCACATCATATTCTGTTTGTCTGATTTATATTAATCGAAACAGTCGTGTTAACGTTGTTACCCTTATATTAACATTACGTAACTTCACGCCTGTAATCCCCGAAGAGGTAGGCAGAGGAATGCAGAATGGGAATGTTCTATCAGGACTCGGAACCACTACTAGAAAATCTAAATTAGATAATTTTGTAGTGTTCGACCCGGTTTTGTAGTGTTTAACACGACCAACGACGCAGTCAAATTTAACATTAACATTATCTTGTTAATATTATCGTATTAACATTACCTTATCAACATAACCCCATTATATTGACGTCATTAACATTACTATCCTTTCATTATTATTAAAGTATTACTACATTAACTTATATATGTATGTACAGCATTCCTTATATCGACTTAATACCTTAGGTATCTCCGTATTAATATTAAATTTATATTGAAATACTATGTACGATTAAAGCAAGTGGATATTGAAGCCGCTACCTTACAAGTATTTGAGGATTGACACTGTTGACATATAAATCATAACCTTTACTAGAGTGCATTTTTCTCATAGACGGTTTGACCCATATTGGCACCATTAAGCAATGAAATAAAAGGGAATAAATGGTTTGGTAATGTATTCGCAAATGTGTTCCCTGGTAAATGGCGCAGAAGATGTCGTCAGTGGTTCTCAAAGTGACCGATAATGCAACCTTGAAGGCACTGGGTATTCATGGGTTCGGATCCGGTTTGGGGTCTGTGAAAAATTATGGCGTTGAGATATTACAAAAAGACAATAGATGTGCTTAAAAAAATACGAAATATAAAGAAACGTAAGATCACGACCATAATCCTCAAAGGGTTAGACTGAACTGTCCAGTAAACTCCCACGTTTCACCAGTCATGTTTACGTCTCACTATGAAATAGGTGGTGAGTAAATTGAAATACATTACGAAACATTATATTTTAGAATCATCATCATCGTCAGCCTCTAAATGTCCACTGCTGGACATATGTAGGTCTCCCGTAATCGGCGCCACTCCTTCAGGTCCTGGGCCTTCCGAACCCAGCAGCTCCGACTGTCTTCTTCAGGTCGTCAGAATATTTAAACTTAATTATAAATAATTTGTATTCCATACGAAATGTAAGATTAACAAAGTAAAGAAACTAATCGCTTTCTATACAAACGCGTCCCATCCTGGGCTATGTATCAGTTATCATCAGCTTAGGATGTGGTCAAATTGGGAAAACATATCTGACAGAACAGTCGGACTCGAAAAGAATGGATGAATTTAAATGATTAATTTTCATCTGTTAAAAATTAACGTACTCGTATTTTTAACAGATTAATTTTTTTCACATTATGTAAATCACTGATCATTTATTTATTTTCGAATAGTTTTGTAAATGAAAAACGTCATCTAAGCCAGTATCCTCGAGCGATTACTACATTATTCCCTATTTTATTCATTTTTAATATGAATACAGAACATGAAATAAATGAGACCAATGTTGAACGTAGTTAATATTACTCCAAACTCCTCCCCGGCAGCTGCATCTGACATGAATAGAACAGCATCTTTCGATTTAAATCTCAGCGAGGATAAAGCTTAATATAACTACTTCAGTGACGATAAACTATTTCATTATATGTACATGTGGTATTTATGAGTATGAAGTAGTACGTCAGGTCTGAAAGGATGTATATATTTAGCACTCGGCTCTCTGCATACCCCGTAGCGGATCTGGCGTGGTGAAAAAATAATAATTAAAATTTATTTATTCATTGTAAGAACTTTACGTATTTCATTTTCTGAGAATGATATCATCATCAGCATATCAATTCCTTTATTGGACATGGCCTCCCCTGGGGGGTTTTTGCCCATTATCCCTACACTGACAATACGGGTTGGGGATCCAAGAACACGACTTCTACGGCCGCCTCCGTTGCTGTCCGGAAACGGCCAGGGCATATTGCCGTGACAATAAAAGAAAACACAAATTTTTGAATCTAATGTTGACCATAAAACTCCATTCGTAAAGACTGATTTAAACTTTTTTTAAATTGAGCACACTGATAATATACCTAATTATAAACTGAAAATTCATTTACGAATTCCCGTTTCCAGTTTCCGACCAATGCCAAAGCGTATAAAATGACCGGATATCGGTAATCAATCGGGAATACCGAATCGAAAGCATTATATGAAGACTAACACTGCTTGATGCAACATATTCGCAATAAACTGTTATTCCTTTAAAACAACAAATTATTTTAAAAGTAACATTAAGGTTTTATATGAAATCGTGTGATATTTTATATTACAATCGGCTCACCGCCTATACCGTGGTGGGACGTAAGCGTAACTGGTGAAACGTGTCAGTTTTCTACACTTCTCTGCTTACCAGTACGGTGATTACAGGCATGATGTTACGTAATGAGTTATACTTTTCGTAAAACAATGAACTTACTAGTTACCTATAACAACATAGGTATATATTTGATGAACTGTGCAAAGGGACGTTAAAAATGAAGAGAAAAAGAGACATGAATGTTAAAACGATATATTATACATTAATTAATGTATATGCCATGTTACATGTTCTAATAAATTTCTAATAACATAATATAATAGGATAACTAATTATATAAGACTTTATTCTGGAATTAACAAAAGATATTACTACACATGCAAATAAAATGTCTGTAAGATAATAGATTTTTAATGAGAACATCTAAAAGTATGGTACATAAAATAAAAACGCAGTTGTTAACATTTTTATCAGTCTCTCTGTCTCTTACTTTCGCACAGTTTCCAAAACAGCTGAAACAATTTCGACGAGACATTCAATGGCATATAACTAATGTTATGAGCAGTAACTTAGATGTTTTTATTCGAGAAAAAGTTTTAGTATTCGCTACAAAAAAAGTAAAACCCATAAAATGCACATGACTGGACCGGTTTTTATGGGACTTTCACTGATGTTGTAATGAATAAGTTAAAACTTGTAAGCGAACAAAGTCACGGGCAGAGCTAGTTTATAACAAATCAAATCAAGGATCAAGAGGTATTACGCGCAGTACACGTATTACGCCCATTGGAGTAGCGGGTTTGAACGTGAATAGGAATTAAATGTCCAGCCAAATTATTGGATTAATGTCACCCTATCGAACTAATGATAAATAACGGACCGTATTATACACCAAATACCGAAATTGTCTGAAACTTTTAATGGACTACATACATATGTATATAAAATCTCTAGAATTATGCTAAATGGATTTTTCAATTGTGAACTTAAAAAATCGAATCGTGTCAACGAAAATTAAGATTCAACTGTTCTGAATACAAGATCTCATAATGCTATACCTACATATCCATTTAACGAAATCTTTTTTAGAAAATGTGACATATTAAAACTACAAACATACCGTGGTACGGTTAGATTCATGTCCGATGAAGTATTTAAAGAATAGTGTTAAACTGATTACTATTAAAATAAGCATTTTGTAGAAAGATAAACGTATAAAATAAGTGAGTTTCACTGTGCATATTCACAGTTTATTAAATATCCTTGTAATTTAAGAGCTTAAATCTTTGCAGTTTATCGTGTTTAAAAAATTAATATTAATTGATTAAGTCTTTTAATGATCTATAATTACAATCCCATATGGAACTATAGCAAACAAGCAGTTCTAGAAAAGATAGCTATTATATTTTCTTATATATCGTATCCCTTAGCATAAGGTGTTACAAAAAGAATAAATAAATAAATATATTATATATTAAACGTGAAAAATGTCAAGTTATTTAAACTATTTCCGGTTTCATTGCAATAAAGGGTTGTTCGTAATAAGAAAATCCTATGAATATATTATAAACCACTGTTAAATTACAAGATTAACTGTTGTTTTATTTCTCTGACCCAGTTTCAGATCACGAACGGTCTGTAAAGCAAAGTAATGCGGGGTCCAGACGGGTGACGTCTCATAACTAATAAGACTTAATATATAGCGTTTAAATTTGAAAGTACTCGTATTTATGTATGAAGACAGTGGTAAATGTGGAAATAGCACATCAGGTCAGTAAGTATTACGATATTTGACATTTGGTGCTATCTAGCTCTCCCATAAAAGACCTGACGTGAAACAAAATAATAAGAATAATACCACAGAGGTAGAACACTTTTCTAAACCATTATACCGTTGTCCTACTTTCCAGCTAATTCTATATAAAATTTCAAAATCCTTCCCGACGTTTCAACGTAAATTATAATGGATTGATAGAGTTACTTTCGCATTTATAACATGGATATATAGATAAAAAATGGATTCCTCCCCGTACTAAATAATTTTTTTAATGAAATCCACTCGCCGCTCCTCCGCCCCAGCGCTTATTAAATTTAGATCTGCCCCAATTCTTGA
>DWMG01000331.1:0-20980 GCA_018244855.1 Elbella merops
TATTCATTACAAATTAAATGGCATACAGGTCAGTTTTCGATACGTTTAAGTAAATGTCCTATACCTACCAAAACATATATTCAGTCTACCTTATATTAAATGGTCTAGCAACCCATGTAGTATTTTTTCCAAATTGAATTAAAGCTAACTATGTATAGTTTTATGGGGCATCAGTTATATTAGCGCCGATTACCATTTTTACTATGTATTACTGTTTAGTATGCTATTAGTATTAGACTGCCTCGTTGGTCGAGTGGTTGCAAGCGCGACTGCCGATCGGGAGGTCCTCGGTTCAAATCCCAGGTCGGATATTATTAAATATTTCTAAATTAGAATATCTAGTAGTGACTCTGGAGTCAGGAATTGTGCCCGGTGTATGGCAATAGGCGCACCACCTATTCCATGGGACCTAAACGTGACTGTTGAAACGTAGGAGTGTACTACACCCCTTTGCCTACCCCTTCTGGGATTACAGGGGAGATGTTACGTTAGTATGTATTATTGGTCATTAGGGTTGTAGGCTAAGAACCTCACGTTGAGGAACGTTGAACCTGACTTTTTATTAACTTGATTGTTACATATAAATAATAGGGATGAATTAATTATATTTTTGTCTTATTCCTTGTGTACCGTTTATACATATTTTATAGTATTTACACGTTATTGTTATCTATAAGGGTGGCAACTTTCATATAAATAGTCTAGCGATTTCGAAATAAAAATTTATCGACGTAATTTTCGTTGCATTCATTGTTTTTCCAAGCTTTGAGTGGTAAGTAATCTACTTCGTACTTAAATTCAACCTTATACCGCAATATATAAAAACTGATTCAACGTTGATAGCATTTATACAATCTATAATTATGTATGTACATAAAGTTATACATAACAATATCGATACAGGAAAAAAGTCACACTTTTCGTAGTATGACATCATAACAAAAGTATTTAATTAACTGTATAATTTCACCGACACACTCGCAACACAAACTTTAAATTATGTTATAACTTAACAATGTTATTTTGTCGCGGTCATTATATAGTTTGTACCTTAAATTAATAACACCCGCGAGTGCTGTTTAAACGTATTATTTTAATTTTCAACTTATTAGAGATAATAGGCACTAATGGAAAACAAAGTTACATAATATGAAGTAGAGGGTTAAACTTTCAGAATCGGCGTTGCCATTATGATACAAATTTCTGTTCCATCATACTGATACAATATTTTACTATTAAATCTTTTAAATTTAATATTTTACTATTAAGTCTCCGCCGCGAACTCGCTGCAAGCGCCGGGAGCTCATGAGGAAGGACCTCGTACTGATCCGAAACTAGTCGGGCCACACATTTATAATCATCTGATACAATGTTTAGGTCCTTCGATATTTCCGTTTCCTCAATATTTATTGCTACATTATAATTAAAATTTTCTACCGACTGACCCGCTATACGTTAGGGTGTAACAGATTCCAAGCTCCACCTTAGGATCCGAAGCCGATCTTACTTGTCCACGATGCATCTCGCTATACAATAGGTAAGGCTCTTGTGAAAGACTGATCACGGTTCGCCGTAGCTTGTCTAAGCACAGCTAACTAATCTAGCCGCCGACGGATAAAAGTGCAGGTCCTGCGGAAAGCTGTGCTCTATTATGTTCAAACTTCAAACGCACACCGTGTGAATTGTTAGAAAAAATCTCCATATGGTGGACATAGGTCCAGCAGTAGCCAGGGAATGAGCATACCTGGCTTCTATGAGCAGTAAACGGCAATAGCCGGAGAATGGAATATAGGTGCCCTGGGTAAGGGACATATCCTCCTCAAATGTGTTCGTCAACTTTTAAGCATAGTCATCTTAAAATCCGATAATTTTCCCAAGAGGTTATTTTATAGAAAAACTGATACTGCTTAGATCAATAGGATTAGTTATCATCATTATCATGGACCTATCTCAGCCCACTGCAGGAAATAGGTCTCCTACAGTGAGCGCCGGGATGCCCAGTGTCCTGAATAACACAATTTAAAAAAAGTTTATAATTCGAAAGTCAATAGAGATTACCAAGTACGTTGGAACTCACCAACATTACTTCACTTTAAATATCGATTGCAATCTGCAACCGCGTCGAGGTAGCAAGCATCTCTATTACATGCTACTAATATACCAATTTGTGGCTCTTGTTGTGTTACTCTCTATTCTCTCTCTACAGCTATTTCTCAACTGCGCTCTCGGCTGATAGGTAAATGTAATATTACCGTATTAAATACAATTCTGCCTCAGAACATACGTACCTATGTTCTTCTTACTGCTGTATAATATCAGATTTTAAATTCAAACCTGGAAATGAATTTTGATAGCTTTATTAATATTTCTGTATAATCACCCCAGCTCGCGTATAGAATAGGAAGAGAGTACAATGTGCCAAATATCTCCAAAAATGTTTTTGTAACAAAAAATTTGTAACACAAATTGTCTTCAAAAATGTGTGAGTGAATTCTGATTTTTAATATCTTTCATCAACTGCAAAAAGCTAGTGAAAACTTCGCTGCTTAAACTTCAGTGTCCCACTCGAGGTGTCAATTTGCTGACCACAAGTGGGACCTCCAGTTATCTGCATTTCTATGATTAAGTATTACTCGGTAAAGGTAAAGCGTTGTAAAGAAACATAAAAGGGTTAAAGATTGTCCTTGACATTCTTTAAGACAATATGTTAAGTATACCATATGATATTAGCTTAATAGAATATGGCCAAAACCCGTTTTAGTTAACAATGGAGAAATAAAAGAGATAGTTATGATGATGGTAAGGACATAGATAAAAGCAGTGACGCAAACAGAGGCCAAACATTTTTAAACCATCATTGTGACATAAAATCCGTTTTTCTATAAATGGAAGTACTACTGAAGATTAAATGACCATTGAGCAATATCCAACGTTGTTCCAATCCAAGCAAGGATCAATGCCAATATATACGAGTACTCGTACATACAAAAAGTCACTTTTGCAGAAATACACCTTGCGAAAATGAGTCCATAAAGTAAAAAACGTGTCAACTTAAATTGGCCAAAGCGTACGAGAAAAGTTATTATAAACTGTAATGCGGCACGTCATTTGTTTCTTAAAAGGGAATTTATATTCAAGGGACGCTTAACGCTGCGTCAGTTTCAGCTTTACCCGACTTGTTTATTTACTTTTGCGGACGTAGAAAAATTATTTAATTCCAACAAACAATTAAAATTATATTGTAAAATTGTTTAATTACCATAGCACGCATTGAAGCTACGGAAGAATCCGAATTTGGTTTTTAATTTCCGCTTTTATTGACACATGGGTTTCACGCAAGACCCAATCAAAGTATGACTTTCATGGAGAATTACGCATGGAGCCTTACGTGTTTAGCAAATTCGCGGTAGGCAGAGGTTTTGAAACAGTAGCCGTAGTGATTTAGATCTGAGTTAATAAAGCGTATTTCGGGAGTATCTCCTTGTTTCGCTTGAGTTTTAATGTTATTATGAAATTGTCTGTTATCTACACTGGCGACTGACGTAATGTACGCTATACCGCGACAATAGTCACAACTTATATACACGTAATTGTATGTATACATATATGCCTATACAACACTATAATACAATGTACATATATACACGTACATACACATAAAATTATATTGTACATCTTAATTATAGTTTAAATTTATTTTTCCTAATTAATTTATGTTTTATACGGTTTTCTTTTTTGTTTTTTTCGCTTCCGCTTTAAGTGCTTTAGAGCTTAAGATATGTTCTTAATTAATTTTCCGTAAGCTTTTTATAGAAAAGACTTCACTATTATAATGAAACCTTTTAAATATTAAGTTGAAGTTCTTTCCACCTTATAAAGCTATTAAGTATACACCGGCCAACATTGTATTTAATTTATGTATAACAGACAGTGACGCAATACGGATGTTCCAAAACTCATTTTAATATACTGAGTCTAACGGGATACTTTTATAATTTTGCTAAGAACGTTTCTAGGTTTTCATAATCTTACACCTCAGCTGGGAATAAAACCGGAACTAAAAAACTGGGAATAAAAAAGAAGCAATAATATTTTGCCTTACTTGTTTCAGTACTGACTTGGCGGTAAAATGATTGTATTAATAATAATTGTGCGAAAAAACATTTCACTAACATTTTTTTTTTTATGGGTTTATATATAACCTTACGTGTTTTGTTACTTAATTGTGAAAAGTGCATATATTGGCCAGTAGTGAATGTAACTATTTAAGTAGTACAACATATGAGAACAATGTCATAAATGCCTTAGATTCACACTTGGCTGGTGATTTATGCCATGGAGTTTATCTAGGTTAACCAAAAGTATTAATATTCATATGCTCAAGCGAGTAATCAACATTCTAAGCGAATAAAACGCGAAGCAATATTGACTATCATGACATATTTTATGATGTACAACTGAATCTAGATTAGTAAAACATTGCTTAATTTTCTTTTCATTAAAATTAATTTGTAGACCGTAAAATTCTAAATCCACATTATGGCTTCCAGCTCGCCATTTCACACCAAAATATTGTACTTGACGCTTTATTTTGTGGACATTACCGGAATAAACAACGAATGTAAGCAACTTTGGAAATTGGATTAGGGGCGTGATAAAACGTTCATTAGCTACAATTTCGGGCGAAAATCATTTAACGTTACCGATAAAACTTTTCTCTTTGTATTGTGCAATTAATAATAATAATAGTACTTTATATGTATTATTATTGAAGGTATTTTTATATACTCGTATTCTCGCTATATAACAACAAATAGTATGGAAATAGGACGCGACACGCTAAAATTAGGCCAATTAGTATTCATGTAATTAGTGGTAATGTTATTTTTTCCAAAATAGTATGTTTTTGGAGCACTAGTTATTATAATGCCGTGGTATTTAGCCGATAAAATAAATGCTCCAGAAATGAAATCCATGTACACTTATGGAGAAAATCGAAATTGGGCTCTCCAAGGCTGAGAAATATAGTGACCAATTTGGCAAACGGGCTGTTAATAAACAGTATAGTTTTATATCCTAGTATAAAATGACATCAGACGCTTTGCTATTGACTTGACTAATAGATTAAACTTGAGCAGTGAGTTACACATCCATAATACTGGTAATATTATAATATGTGTGTTAGAAAGTACTATAAAAAGTACATGTTCGGTGGTGGCTATTGTCATCTGATCAGACAACTCGTTGACTTCTCTGTCACTTTAAATCAGTAAAAAAGCTCTTCAATGAAGATATTTATGATTTTATTTTATCAAAAGTCTCTAAATCCTCCTTAGAAGATTTTATTTCGTAAGTAACATTGTATGCTCTTGCATTAAGCCCGTCGTAAGTAAGGTGTCAATCCAATAATCCCAATTTTGACACGCAGCGACCTTCCGAACGTGACGTGTAGATATCATGATTTTCCTTCCAGATTTCATATCCAATGGTTCGGTGGAATTTTCTTTTGTAGAGAATGATATTAGTTATCAGTCGTAGTTGGTTTCGATAGATCTCGCGTAGATGTGTGAGATTTTCTATCCCTAATAATTGTCCTAGCTAAGACTAAGAATTGCTTGTTTGAGTCAAATACTGACGAATGGAAGTCAGAAGATTCCGAATCCAGAATACGTATAGGAGAAAGTGATTAAGTAGAGGAAGCATGATATGTTTGTAAGGATAGAGACATTTGGCACTCAGTGCGCTCTGTCCATCCCGTAAGTGTCCTGGCGTCACGATGTAACAATAATGGCCATTATTATCTTATACTTTGTGTCCAATAGTTAGTAGTCATACCATCAAATTCTATTAAAATCCTTTCATTTGCTTTTGTGTAATGAACGGAGAAGGACAAAACCTACATCAATTTTTGTTATGAATTTTAAGGAATAGCATATTATCATGTTCATAACAAGAATTAATAACTTTTTTTTATAGTCGCGGATTGACCATCACTACTATTTTATTATTACGTGTGATTGATCCGTTGTTCCGATGATTAACAACCCTGATGACTGGGTCAGGGGTTGTGGGTTCGATTACCACGTAGGACAAGTATATTTACTATATATTTTGTTGTATAATTAATATTTTGTTGTGTATAATTGTTGTACCTCAGCTATTTAGTCCTTATGCAACAGGTTCAGACTAATTTGAGATCAGAAGGCATATATGATCACAGATATACATTATTACCATATTTTAGTAAGATATAAATCATTTGTAAGGACAAACAGTTATTTAGGTCGAGATTTCTAAGTAGGTGTGGTGTCAGATACCGTCTCTGTCTCGTCTCAAGCTTATAATCAACCATTACTATGCGAATGATTTAAACATAATATTATAATGTGAAGAAATTGCCTTGTGAGATGTAAATCATCATTTAATATTATGATATTATACTGGTAATATTTGAAGTATAGTATCAGAGCCATGTTAGACTAGTGGTTTAAAATTCAGCCTTTCACTCCGAGGGTTCTGGGTTCAAATTTATACAAAAATATGATTTTTAAGATTAAATATCATTTAGTACAAGAGTATGAAAACATCGTGAGGAAACTTTCACACCTTACAGGTTAAAAAACAACTCTAATGCGTGTGATGTCTGCCAACACGCACTTGACCAGCGTGGTAGACTATGGCTTTAACCTTTTCAATGTGAAAAGAGACTCGTATTCCAACAGTGAAATGATAGAATGGTGGAGAGAGAGATATTGGAATAAAATCTAACGCATAATGCAACACGCTCCTGGAATATACAATGTCAGATCTTGAAATATTCGAATATTTAAAATTTGAACCATTCCAGTTCATGTCACTGTTATGAATTCAAACAAGTTGGGGATTGTGTGCTCGGAATGATCCGAAGGAATAATGTATTGAACGTAATATTGTATGGACATAATTTTTAAATAACACCTTTCGTTTAACATAACATTATGAAGCATTATGAAATTTTACACGCTCCTTAACTTTCATCGGGATTTTTAAGCAGAATTACAAGTGGAAGAAATTTAATTTGAATAAATACTTAAGGCTTTACGAAAATATCGTAGGTATTATAAAAAATTAGTTAAAATCAAAAAGATGTAATGTATTTTTATTTATCGATAGACTTTGTAAATTTCCTCTCAAACGTACTTGATTTGAAGAGAAGTAGACGAATACAACCAACATCGTTCCAGTAAAAGCGAACTTAATTTAGTTCTTGACTAATCATATTACATATAAAAAATATCTTACTGATATAGTTTCTTTAATTTATTTTTGACGTCGCGAATAACCAACGGATGGAACTAATTTTTTCATCAATTTGTATAGCCGGAAAGTACCTAAGCCACATTTATTGCAAGGAAATCTGTGACTTCCCAAAAAATATTTCCAAAGGGAAAAAAACATTCTGGATAAATGATTTAGTGCAGTAACGTAAATAATGTGCTGAATAAATAGTGCCAAGGGCAATATTGTTATAGAAAAAATTTGTTCGTTTTTCTTCAACACCGCAAAACTATGATAGTGAAGTGAAATCTATGGTAATTTTTATATCTCCCCACTAACAAATATTCTATTTAATCTCCCTAAGGTAAATCTTCCTTTCCTTCTGCAAACAAGTGAACGTCTCTACGTAAAAGCTAGTAATCTTCGCCTTATATTTTATGAGTACATTCCTATTAATTAATTTTAATTACACATATTAGGCTTTTAAGTATACATATGTGGCTGGACAAGAAGGAAGTGACAAATTAGCACGATATGTATTCTTCTAGAACTTTAATTATGAGAGGAAAGTCTAGGACAAGTATCAGGAGCGATATCTACCATACTATACTATCTACAGGTAGATAGCAGCCTGTATCTGCATAACCATTATGATTGCAGGATACCATATTAACATTAAGCAAAACAACAAGTACATGTTGATTTCTTCATTGGTCGAGTAGTTCCAAGTGCGACTGCACATCAAGAGATCCTATTTTATTCAAACCTTCAAAAAGTACCCACTACCCTAGGAGAGATACCAGGTTATGTTCCCACATAAAAAGTTCTCTTTACCGCATTAAAACCTCTTCGGTGGCCATCCTCGGAGGACTCAGTGATTTCCAACGAAATGCACCCGTGCCTTTCTACCACGATACCCCTACGGGTCCTACACCCGGGAGAGGAATATTGACTCTTACAACAGCAATCGTTTCCCATTACCGTCGTCTTACTGTACTTACCACCGTCCTACCCGGGATGGACATTGGAACGGTTCGAGTTCCCATTCTTCTTGATAAGGCTGCGCTCAGTTGAAAAGGCTGCACTTTGATTATAGTCTGTAAAACTATGACAATTAAAAGTTTATATGAATACGAAATTTTAAAATTAATAATGGTAATAATTATGTTGAAATTGAATAAATTTTTAAGTCGAGCGCAGCCAGGCTCTTATAAAGAAAATCCGGGAAAACAACTAAACTTAAATCCATGTGAATAAAGTCGCGGACTACAGCTTGACCATAACAAATTCCACAAGAATTGTATTAGTATATTGAAACAAAAAGGCCTGGGGGTATAACCTATGCTAGTACTATTTCTAATGCTCAGCTAGACAAATGAGTTTATTTCTAGTAGCTAGTGGTTACTAAGACGTATTCGAACATAAAAGGAATGGAAATACGTTAAAATTATCATGAAATTTAACTACAGATATATACAATGGTATGTCTACCGACCGCAATAAATCACTGATTATGAAAAAACGTGCATGTTATCTTGGTACTTATATAATATGAAAGAAAAAGAAAAAAGCTGAAACATTTTTTAACTTAACCAATCTAATTTGCAGTACAGTACAGTTTCAGTAAATAGGAGCCGAAGGGAACTTCGCTAATAGGGTCCCTTAATTAGAAAAACCCAAAGATTCCACGAAGGGTCGACACTCGTCCAAATCAAATCTCAATTATGTTAAATAATTGACGTTTTCGTATTTTGTTCTTCCGCAGTATTAATTATTCTCTTAACGAATGAGATAAATGAGCTAACGACTTTAATCGTAATCAATGTTTAAGAACGTGAAAGTTGTATACTCGAATTATTGCTGAGCTTATACTGCTTGACGGCCTCGTTGGTCGAGTGGTTGCAAGCGCGACTGCTAATCGGGAGGCCCTGGGTTCATATGACCCGGGTCATCAAGTCCGGGGGGAAATTTTTAGTAATAGCTCGAAGTCTGACCCTGTGGTCGGTGTAAGGCAATAGATTCATCACCTATTCCATTGTGTGGTGAAACGTTGGGGTGTACTAAACTCCTTTGCTCACTCCTTCAGGGATTATAGGCGTGATGTTACGTTTCTTATACTGTTTTATATAATTTTACCTAAATATACATAATATATTGTTATTTAAAAGTCCTGTAAATGTAATTAATAACAAATAAACTATTTCGAAGCAAATAAGCGAATGGACCAAATTAGGGCATTTTGAGAAATTAAATAAAACATCGTCACATCGTCACAATTAATTAAAACATCGTCACAATTACACACAAAATAATTTTAGTACCGGCGAATAATATCAATTTTATAATAAATGTCACATAACATATCAAACATCAATACCATTTTTATAACACTTAATCAATTTTCTTAAAAAATGCAGAACTATATGTAATACGAGTAGGTAGGTGGTGCTCTAGACCTTTTTAATTACTTTATTTAATCGCAAATAAATTCAATCCAATTTGTCATATAGAATAAATAGATATAGTAGGCCAGGCCGCTGATAGGGATCCGTTATTAGAAAAATTTAGCCAAATATTTAGGGCATATTTACAGTGGACATTTAAAATTTTGAATATTCAGAATCATTCAATGCTTTAATTGTCTATGATATCTCCTTATATAACAATGGCGGCCAAATGACGTGTAATACTATTATTATTTATTTAATATTCTCGTGTATGAATGAGTTTACTTGTTTCTTTAACCGCAAAACAAGAAAACTTAGAATTGTTCGAGACAATAGTGAATAGGCACTTTCTATTCGAGCGTTCTACGTTGTAAGCTTTATTCCATATTTATATTATGTACCTTCAGGTCAAATCGTTGTCAGACTCTATATGTAAATGAAAAACGAAACTATTTATTTATACACCCTAAGCACATAAAATTATCCCAAGCAAATAAAATCATTAAACACGCTTATTTTAAAATTTAAGCGATTTTTCGAAACTTTTTTTAAAAATCATTACAAAACAAGAAATTACTCGCACTACTGTAGCGCAGGGGAGGTTGTAATATTTTTGTCCGTTAGTCAGTTAGTAATGTAATAATATTTTCTTAGAATAATTATTGTCAAATTCTTTTAGTAATTAATTTACTGGCGACCGGCTGATTGCGATATAGCGCAGCCTAAATAGGCACGGCTAAATGCCCTGGCCGGCAACGGGCAGCAGTGTCGGCGGTGCGAAAAGCTGTGCCCTGCGATCTCCAACCCGCATGACCAGCGTGGAGATTACGGGCATAAACCCCCTTTTTGGGGAGGCCTATGTCCAGCAGTGGACTGAGATAGGCTGACGATGAATTAATTAACTATATTAATTTTTTAAAAGTAGACCTCAAAAATATGTTAATTTAAATATATTATATGTATCTTATTAGTAGTAACAAACATAATAGGCCTTCAAGTTCATCACATAAGTCTTTGCCGTTCCACTATCTGGGATAGCCCTTTCCCAAGGTGTGCCTTCAAGTTAATAACACAAAAATTATTTTCATCGTGAACACAGCCTTTTGCGCTACAGATCTCGAAAAGGCTAGCACGCGTTGGAAAGCTTCCAAAGCTACTGCCGGCTGTCCCTGCTAATGGTGCCAACTGGCGGGTGTCAATATTAGGTCTTAATAAATAGTGTCCTTTACAGCAGTTTTTCCCGAAATTGGAGACTGTTTATATAGAACATCACACGCTAAAACTTAAGTTTCATTATCTATAAGTGTACTTACCATCCAAATCCTTAACTGCCATGCATTGAAACATACTCGGCAACAGAATTATATTTGATGTAATCATTCACTAAGAAAGGATTTCGAAATATCTCCACTCCCAAGCGGTACAAAAACACGTCAGCTTATAAGTTTAAAATTTAGAAACTTGTAATGCAGATTATACAGTACAATGCAGACACTTTATTGTATACCATACAAAATACAAAGTACGGATAACTTATAATAACTTAAGAAATTATGTTTCATAACTCGCCAATAATAATACTCCATACGTACTAAACGAGCTAGTCTTTCTCAAGGATAGGATCAGAAATGATACTATCCGACAGAGAACTAAATTTACTAACACAGCTCAAAAGATTAGCTCGCTGAAGTGGCAATGGGCTGTGGAATGAATAACTGACAACCGGTGGAGCAGGCGAGTTCTATAGTGGAGACCGCGACACGGCAAACGTAGCGTAGGACGCCCTTCGGCCATCTGGAATGACGATCTGCGAAAGGCTGCATGCAGAGGCTGGATCCGGTAAGCCGAGGACAGGGCGAAATGGTGTACATTGGGGAAGGCATATATCCAGCAGTGGATGGAAAGAGGCCGACCACGATGACAATAATGAGACGACGACGTTGCGATAAGACAACGAAATTGCAGGGAATTATTTGCAGGGTATTTATATAAAAAAGCCGTAGTCCTAGAATGCTCACCCATACAAACTGACTAAGGAACATTAGATTATGTTGGTCCGAATTACGCGCTCTTTAAAGGTCTTTTATTGGTCTCCACAGTTTTTTACTGGTCTCCACAGCTCATGAAATCTACTAAACCCTACACAATAAGCATGTTAGTTTGTGATCTAACATTTACGTTCTACAAAGAGACCCGTTTTGGGATTAAAAAAATAAATAGCTTCAAGATAAATTTTTTATTCGTAATCATACACTCCATGATTTTTTTAACCCATTTTTAATATACGTACTCGTTATTAAGCTGTGCATTTTTTCTATGAAAATATTGCGTACACAGTATCGAGGTATAGCGGTCGTATTGAAAATAGCTGACCGTAAGAAAATAATGTTCTTCTAATACAGGCTTCTGTGTAGCGTAGTACTCGTATTTTAAGCACTGAAGCATTTTAAATTTTGTAGTATTACCACAATAATAATATTACCGACCGCGACCGATCCATTCACACTTCGGTCCTTCGACAAATCGGTTATTATACCTAGTTTACAAGAGTATTTTCGTCGTCGAATGTATTCGTACTTTTGTGCTGTGGCTTATTACAGTAGTAATCATACTGACCAAGGAGTGAATGATATACGCTTATAATAAAGACAATAAAAAAGTTTTGTTAATAAAACTAGATTTTGTATGCCTATGTGCGGTAACTTAAGTTTCGAATAGCTACCTATCGATCTATTAATCACATAATCGGTATTCCTCACATATATCGCAGTATTATACATCGATAATGCCAAGTGCAATTTAAAAATATATTATAATAAAATATTTTAAAGTGTAATATCAATATTTAAGAACTATATCAAAAGAACGAACCTACCAATTATATTATACTCGTACATTTTACTTTGTGAAACTTCAACAGCTTAGGCAGAACACGCAAGGAAAGTTTTCAGATTGCTGAATTCTTTCCGACTCAACCCACATTCACATGTATGAATCGAATCATTTACTCAACACTCGTCTTTTATATATGAAACTATTTCTGAAGAATCAGCTCACCCACTTGTGAAAATTGTATCAATAACCTTCGCGTAATTCCTATGATCAGTGCATGTAATCGGAGAGAGGCAAAGAAATTTCTCGGAATACTGGATTTTTTTATTCAACCCACATTTATTGTTATAGATTGTCCAATATAGAGATAACCTACGTCACTATTATACAAACACCCGCAAGACTCGATGAACCAAATTGTGAAAAATAATAAAATATAATAATAATTATTGAATAAATTGTGAAAACTGTATTGACATTGTATACGTTTTACCTTAGATCGATCCTCAGCGAGCTATGCTCGGGGTCTCTCTGAAGGATAGGATCAGAAATGATACTATAAAGTTACTGACATAGCTTGAGGGATTAGCTTGCTAAAGTGGCAGTGAGCTGGACCTATCTCCCGGAGAACCGATAATCGGTGAAGTAGGCTAGTTCTGGCGGTGGGATGATAATCTACGTAAGGCTGCAGGCAGATGCTGGATGGGACAAGCCGAGGACAGGGCGCTATGGCGCTCATTGGGGGAGGCCTATGTCCAGCAGTGGACTGAGATAGGTTGATGATGATGATCCTCAAAATCAAACTGACGAACAGACAGACGCGGCTGGGGAACCGTTTGTTAAAATATGTAATAGAATTATGTTCTATTTATTTGTATTTCATTATATTTCTTACATTCAATTATTTATAGTCCCAGAATTCCAGACAGAAATTTCATTAGAAATAAGCTCTAAATGAGCCTTTTCACTTTCTATATTATTCATGAGCTTTTTAAATTATATAATATGCTAGCATTTGGCCGTTATCCCACTTGATTGGCAGCGCAAATGCGTTTTAATATAGAGCACGCATGCCTAGAAAAAGTCTACTGTCCTTTGTTTTAAAGAGTCCCAAGTTATACATGCCCGGAAACAGTTGCTGGCAGAATTTTTCACTTCTCGATGGTCTAGATAATAAATGTCTAATTAAATGCCGTTGTTCTGGATTTTAAAAAAAAGGATGGTATCTCGCCATGCTCGCTGTAGGAAAGGAGTTGGAAGTAATAATTCGTGCAGTTCCTGTGCGCATTCTCTAAAATGCTTTCTGTAGAATACTGACAGAAAAAAGAGAAGCATACGCCGATGATTATGAATGTATTATTGCAATGACCTTACATATTCTTATTTCACTCAAAACAACTTGTCAGGAAAGTGAATGCACGTTGAAAATTATCCCCAAAAAGTCATATTTTGTGTTGTTGCAAAGTAATTTTACATTGCTAACAATAGATAACCGTAATATTATGATGTCGGACACTCACGGCCGAATATTGAGTAAACTTCGCATATACTCGTAAGTATATATATCTAAAGCAGATAAACCTAACGTATTCGCTAGCACCCAAACAGACATTCAAGAAAAGAAAGAAATATTTAAATAAAAAAAACGGTTTTTAGTATAACAGCTTAAACATTCTCCTAAATATATATTAGTAAATTATTTTAAATACTTAAAAGTTGTAACAATTTAACGTAGCAAACAGCCCGCACCAAGGTTTTTCGCAGCAAATCAGTTGCCTGGTGTATTAACTAGGACAGTGCTTATGATATGTAAAGTTAACCTGGGACATATGTAGGTTTCTATGTTATGGTGTTTCTATGTTAAAAATATCGAAATATCTACCGGTTAGCTGGAAAAAAGAGCCGAAACAGCGCGGTCACGCGACCCTGATATATCTTGATTGGGTGTCAACCTTCAAGCGAGGTTGTGGCGTGTGGGGAGGTGTGGAAAATTTTAATTATTTGATATGTTTGTGTTTGCTTTGTTGATATGTTGAATTGTGCATTTATGATATATAAAAAAAGAGATTTCATAACCATAAAACATGTTTTATCGCTCGACAGTTAAATAGGAGTTTTCTCTCAGAATAAGAAAAATTGGTTGTAAATACGTGTTAAAAGTATAATTTTACGCCTGCAATCCCGGAAAGGAAAGGCAGAGGTACGTAATACATTTCCACTATAAATTACTATCAGTATAATCTACATCTCAAGTTAAATTCCGTTGTTCTCACAGTTAGTTACACAGTATATGAATATGACGGAGATGGTCATTAGTATGGACATTAAACGTCCGTACTAATGACTATCTTCGATACGTTTAATATCCATACTAATGTCCATCTCCAACAAATATATACAGTATTAAATTTATTACTTCATTAAACATTTATTTTGGATAATTTAACCCTTACAATGTTTTATTGTGTCCTATAAGAAGAATTATATATATATATATTGAAATGAAGTATATACATTTATGTAAATTTGATATCCGGTTAAGGGCTAATTGCTATGAGTGACAACACCCTAACAAACCCTTACTCATCGTGTTGTCCCGGGGCGGTCGCGTAATTTTTTGTTTATCAAAGTAATGCTTTGTTTGTGTCATTGTTTTGTTAGGTACATACATAAATTATTTTTTGTGTCGGACAGAGTGCTACGCAGAAAAATTACCGTGGAATATTCTGCTACATACTTGCAATGCCGGTGCAACAATAGCACTATTGTTAAAGTTCTTCCACAACCAAAACTGTTAATTAATGTCAGACGAATGTGAAGTGTTTTTGAAGCTGTTATATATTCTAAATATTCTCCTGTTGACTTTTACACAATACACAACATTATTACAATGCACCTGCGAATTTCCTATAATACTAACTCTCGTTGAAGGCTAACAGTTAGTGGATACTCTTTCCAAATCCCTTATTCATTGTATCGTTCAAGGAAGAAGTCGTTACTTATACTTGTCTCTACAAAGAAATATTTTGTTAACGTCATCTTTGATACAACTTAGTGTTACGATTACATTTGACCGAGTAATATTTTTTTTGACAGCGTTAACACTACTGTAATCCTCGTAGTTTGTAGTTTTTTTTCATGTTTGTTTCTTTAACCAGTATAGGCCAGCAATTGGCCACAGTCGTGCGTGATGAAAAGCAAAGGTGTGGTCTATGGTAAAGTATGCTTGCCTAACAACTACCTATTCACAGTTCTTTGACTGGGCAAACTACAAATCAATTCGCTACCTAAAATTTATATTGCATTTTGAATGGCTTCACTTTGTTGTTTTTGTAAAATACTGTATTATTAAGTGTAGGTTCTATATCCTTATGATTAATCATAACTCGAATCAACTACAGGTAAATCAACATTCGCCAACTCAATAAATATTACTGTTCACATAACAAACATCTTCAATACGTGTCCAACATGAACCCAATTATAATACGTTATCCTCTGATAATCCGCTATTCGATACAACCTGAAGCGAGATCTCCCGGGATGTGCCAGTACTTGATGTGCCCAACTTGTATCCTCTAAGGGTACAAGTTCATATAGACAATTTAGTTCGTCAAAATATTAGATG
Source organism: Elbella merops (assembly GCA_018244855.1). NCBI lineage: Eukaryota > Metazoa > Arthropoda > Insecta > Lepidoptera > Hesperiidae > Elbella > Elbella merops. The sequence continues at coordinate 16,165 of DWMG01000331.1, forward strand.
GCAGTAAGTAATATGTATAAATCGTTTGTCCATACTGATGTTCATAAATCATTTTGGCAAAAAATTTAGATATTATCGGTCCTTATATGTATGAACGTCAAAGACGTATTTTCATATGCGTGTTCTCGCTTTTCAAGGAAGCTTACCTGTTGGTTTTTGGTTCGAAAATAGTCCATATCACATGTTGGAGACCTGCGAGAAGTTTAAAAATGTAACCGGTAGTACACGTATGTATTATATATTGGAATAGTAAACACGTATATTGGATACGCACACCTTCCAAGGAAATATTTGTAGAGATGGTTCCTACTCAGGCGAACTGTATACGATTAAATAAATATGTGCTCTACCATTTAGCGAGTGGGTGCAAACCACCTCATAATGTTTTCTGCATTGTTATGGCCTGTGAAAATTAGTCTAAAAAAATCTTTACTAAGGGCATAACGGCTTTTTAACGGAATATTGACTTGTACATGAAAACTGCATAATATATCGTATAATGGTATTATTCTCATAACTCTGCGGTATGCAACAAACTTTAAGTCGATGTTAAGCATCACAGCGACAAATGTCTAACGTATGAGAGATTATGGCTAATCTAATGAAACAATTTTGATGATTGCAGTTTGTTAAATGTAAATAATAGTGATCTACAGTAATAGTGAAGTTGATAAATTAATTTCTTTCTAATAAACATTTTCATAAGTCTTTTATTAACAAACAGGTATTTGTATTATTATTCCAACATTAGTAATCACTTTATTTTTTCTCGTCCATTGTAATATGAGTAGCTGCAAACACATTAAAAATCATTTTCAGACAAAAGTCTAACGGTACATATTCCTATAAACGAACTGTCCCGTATAGATAAAACTTTGCGCTGATTATTTGTAAGATGTGAATGTGTACTCATTAGCATAACACCGTTTAAGGTTTGTTATAAGATCCGGGGCTCGTATCTCTGAATATTTCGCTAACTATTTACATCAAAACAATCTTATGTAGCTATGAATGTAATAACAAATTGCCATGTGACGTGAGCGTCCCGAGAAGACCTTTGCTAGTTTATACATAAAATATTTGATTTCCAGGACCTGTATTCCCAAGGGCTATGGCATCCACAACAGTTTAGTTTGGGTTAAACATGTATTCGTGTTTCAAGCTTGTTTATATGACAGACATACACAATAAACGGCTATATATAATATTTACTACCCACCTTATTTTCGCTTATATTTAACAAAGGCTAAGGTGTTAAGTATTCCAGTTTGATAGTAATGCTTTTCTATGATATAGAAATAACTATTTATTTATTGTATTTGAGTTAGTCAAACGAACGAAAATTGCAAGTGATTGCTACCTCCAACAGCAATGGACATCCAACCCCAAATCTGAGTTACCTAGATCGTATCATTTAAAACAGTTATCGAATACCTTAGTTATTTGATTTATTGGCGCAACTTTACCTCATAATGTGGCAGTCTAGCGAATATTGCTGTCTACCCAGCGTTGTTGTTGCGACACCAGATGTTATAAGTAATAAATGTATATAGGTAATAAGAAACAGTTGGTACTTTAGTAGTTGTCTCTCAGGAATAACAAAGCCGTAGTCATTTACCTCACAATACTTATATTTTTTTTATTTCACTCTTCAAACAAAGTTGGTGTCCATGGCTGCTTAAAACCCAAACGCTGAGGTACCTTTATACTGAATTTCATCAAAATCAGTTGCGCTGGCTTACTAAGCCGACATAAGTGTATTTAATCGCAGGTAGGAATATTATCAATAGAGTTGGCCGACGTCATAGTGACATAACGTAGATGTATTTAACAGAGAAATACTAATGAGTTGAATGTTCATTTACATTTTCCTGTTTAATTTAATTGTAATAATACTAATTTGCGTCAATAATGACATACAAAAAACATTCCTTTGAAGGGACAAACAAAAAGTTACGGGCTCGTCCCGGAACCGCACAATGAATAAAGGATCGTCGAAAACATTTTCAACCCCTAACAATTAACCCTACGAAATTTAATAATGTATATACACATGTACATAGCATATGTACATAATATGTGACTACGCATTGACAACATTTTTATTTTGATATTTTGTTTCATTAACAATAATTATAAATTTTATTCTTTGAAACTATATTTTGTACTGTTACATGTTACAATTTCTGTTGTATTTTACTTTGCCAACATTTCTAGTGGCGAAAGTAAGTATTGGTATTGACGACTTGGTTTGCAGGGTACTAACAGTGTCAGACATACTAAAGCATATAACGGTCATTACTCACTTCTCAGGACACAAAAATTTGTACGATTTATGCCCATTTTTGGAATAGGTTTTGTTATCGTAACGTTTTTAGGAAACATATCAGAGAAATAATTCCACTCATTATAAGTACCTACATCTTATTTTAACAGTTGCATTGCTCAATTCTTTTCGACCTAATCCAGATTTACATAATTATGTATATAAATTGGAAGTTATACACAATATACTTTCGATTTATGAAGGATTTAAGTTTTTAATAATAACCGTATATTTATTATCTAGGCGGCCAAGGAGTGGAACACCCTGCGGACGTATGTATTTCTCGACTTTAAAACAAGGGTGAATAGTCTTTTACTAGGCATGCGTGCCTCATCTTAGGACTCACCTGCCCCTTCCATTGGGCGAGATCCCGACCAAATGCTAGCCTATCGTATAATAACAATAAAAACAATATTTGAGTCACATGTTTGTATACACGTTCCACACTACTGATTTTACAAGGCCCTAGAATCCTTGACAAGGTTTGTATTTATCGTTTATAAAGTGTTTAATTTACATAACGTTTTCCACTCTCCCCGAGCCACCGGAGTCAACAAATTAAATTAAATGTTTCTAGTGCGTCCAAAACACTTGTAAGTGCGTCGTTAGGTGAACAAACACGAGGGCATGCGTCTCGTGACCAAATGTAATTCTATTGACAACTGTAAAGGAGTATACGCAACTACCATTTAGTTAAGCAATTAACAACTTCCCTAGCTGTGCTATAAAGAGTTGTATGCGCTATATGTTAAAAAGATAAGACGTAAAAATGGTAATAAAGTTAATTTTATAAGTTTATAATCAGTGTTACAAGTTGGTCGTTACAGATAACAGTACTAATGGAAGACGAAGTACTATTTGGGGGTTTGAGGTTCGAGTCCCTGATACACATTTCTTTACGTAGATGTGCTGTGCCTTTATTTTTAATAATTATCATTAGATATATCGCTGTATAAAAACAATTATCAGATTTTTTTTTGCCAGAGAGGACCCCGTAATGTTCTGTAAGGCATGTGAAGGCTACCAAAGCCATATTTTAAGCCGGTCCTAAAATATTGCCTTAATTATTCTCATTTCGCGAATTCCGAGAACAGCATTGGAAATGTAAAGTAGTTAATAATGATAATGAAGAGATCTCAGCTGATCTTAAAAGCAATGTAGTTTCGTTTTCATTTATTTGAGTTTTTTGTGATGTTCTTCTCAACGTTGATAATAAGATAATACAAGAAAGACAGGATACTTATTTGCTATTTCCTTAACAAAATGAATTAGATATGAGCGCCATGAACGGAGGGAAGCCTGATAACCGCACTGCAGTTTTTTTAATGATACAAGTTGTCGACCAAACTATCTGTTAGAAGTTTAAAATCGAAAAAACGTAACTTCACGCCTGTAATCCCTGAAGAGGTAGGCAGAGGAATGCAGAACACTCCCACGTGTCACCGGTTACGTTTGCGTCCCACTATGGGATAAGTGGTGAGCCTATTGCCATGCATCGGGCACACATCCAAACTCTGAACCACTACTAGAAATTCTAAATTAGAAATTTTTTTGAATTTCGACCCAGGAATCGAAGTCGGGACCTCCCGATCGGCAGTCGCACTTGCAACCAACACGGCCACTTTAAAAATTCCAAACAACAATTAAAAACTTTCATATACTAACAGATTCTGCTGAACGTATACTAAGGTATTCTACTGTACCATAGAAACAGTCGCGGTCCTACGACCTTTGCATGCCATCAAATAAGTCGTCCTTAGTACCATACACCAGTTCATATTGGTCTGCCACTTGACACGGTAATTTCTATACTCGATAGCAGTACATTTGGCTCGACGATGATGCGCATGGACCCTAACGACTCGGCGATAATTAAGGGAAGTGAAGTGGCCCGGGTGGACCCTAACATATAGAACTTATTAATTAGCAACTCTGGTCCACAAAAAATGTTTTCGGTATATTATGAACTGTAATGGAAATTAATCCGGTAGTAACTTCGAACATTAACACCATACAAGCTTATATTTTCCGTGTCCTATAGTCTTGATTTCAGCCACGATGACGATATCGTCCGCGAACCTAAGGTGTGAGAGGTATTCGCGGACGATATCATCATCGTGGCTGAAACCGCGCAAGACTTACAAAATATGCTGGCCGGCTTGGCTGATTCTTTTGCTCGCATCGGTCTCCGGAAGAATTTGGATAAAACCGAAGTAATGTTCAATGAACATGTCATCCCGGAACCGATTTCTATTAATGGGGTCCCTCTCGAGGTTATTGAGGAGTATGTCTACCTCGGGCAAATTTTGCAGTTGGCTAGAAACAACTTCAAAATAAAAAATTTAGTACACACTAAATTTGATCTCTAATAATTATATTACTTTCCATTCCTGGCGCTGCGGGAAGAGATCTTTCTTAGGGATAAGCAGGGCCATTGTACAGCATCTCTTTTGTATGATTGTTTTTTTCCATTAATGTTTTATGTGTACA
>DWMG01000332.1:0-20968 GCA_018244855.1 Elbella merops
GTTATTGTGATGTGAAAGTTCAAGGTAAATTTTGCTTTTTGTGAAACTCTTTTCAATTTAACGATGCGGGGTAAATTGCAAAATGTTGCATAATAATTTTTAAGTAACACGCTTTTGGAAAATTTTGTCTGGAACAAATCTCTAGTAAGCAAACAGGCAACAAAAAAAGGTAATTAGAAAAAACCTATTCCAAACTCGTAATCCCCGAAGGGTTAAATACAGGAGCTAAGCATACCCCCACGTTCCATCAGTTACGTTTACTTCCCACAATGGAATATATGATGAGCTTATTACCGTACACCAGTACCGAGATACAGACTCCGAGCGCCTGCGAGAAAATCTAAGTTAGAAAATCCAATAGTATTCAACCCGAGATTTGAACCCGGGACCTACCGATCAGCTGTCTCTCTTGTAACCACTTGACCAAACAGGCATCACTTGTTTTTTCACATTTAGCCTAGCAAATTGGCAGACAGACCACCTGCTAGTAAGTAGCCACCGGCGCCTATGGACATTTACAACACCCGAGGAGTGGCCAATGATTTGCCGGCTTTGAAGGACAGCTCTCTTTGCGCGTTTCTGGAAGATTTATATTTCAACCTTAAACTAAACCCTGCAAAGAAACGATTAACCCAAATTTTTAAAGTCGATGCATATTTTTTTACACGTCCCCTTAGCCCGTACGTGCCGTTCCCGCTTCCGAGAACAAAGACAACACTCGAGAGCCACGAGGGTTCTTCGAACCACCCGGAGGGTTCTTCGAAGCACCCCGATATGGGGTCGATGTTCTGACGAGACCAGTGTACAATAGCGCCGTGTAGTGGGAAAATGTTGTTTTTAGAGATAAGTAGGCTAACGAGGAGAGCAAACGATAATGTAGCTCATCTCCGACGCTTGTGAACTTCGGAATGGAAGTAGGAAAGCGCTGTTACTTACCACCATTACTACACTGGGTAAGCAGTCAGTTAGACATAAGCTAGACATAAGGTAGACATGATTTAGGCATAAGTTAGACTTAAGCTAGGCATAAATTAGTAAGTATAAAAATACTTACTTATGTAACAAATTACCAGGTAAAATCTTATAAGCTAATAACTGTTGGTAAGTCCACTTCTCTATAAAATATATGTAATTCAAACGCAAACTGTACATCAAAAACCGCCCGCCCTTACTCAAGGTCTCTGTGTCCACAATCCGCGCAACCACACTGAATCATCTGTGTCTACCTTAACGAACAAGTAGGCAGAGGAGAGCAGTATAGAAGTACATTTACATACGATATATTACATAGCCATATATAAAAACGATTATTGCTTCCAGTTTTGAGCATAATTTTGTAGATCGGCAGATAAACTGCAAAACGTGTTATAGACAAACTGATTAGCCGGGCGCCACTAATTGCTAATTGCTGACCTGTAAAAGCCTTAATTATCATGTTCGCTCCTGCAATCAGCCGCACCACAGACATTGGATATGTAACACTTTCTCTACATTATAAAGCTTATTATTGAAACGGACTACTGTGACGTGGTAAACTGTGGGGATCCGGTGGTCAGGTTTAGTTTTTGTAGGTGGTGGAACCCTGTGTACAAAGCTCGATTTTAAACCATACCTTTATTGTTACACTGCTGTTTGTTTTCGTCCCTATGCACTGTTATGGTCCTATTTTAATATACGTAGTATGTTCTACATAACTATAGACCAAAGACAGGCCCCTTGAAATCATTATTCTAGCGTAACAATTCATTTATGACGGATTGTGTGATTGATAAAACTTCTGTCATATTGGTACATTGAACACCATTTAAAAAAATATAATAGATCCTAATAATAGTAGTAGTGACTGCCTCGTTGGTTGTTTTGGTTGCAAGTGCGACTGCCGGTCGGGAGGTCCCGGGTTCGATTCCCGGGTCGAACACTACAAAATTTTCTAATTTAGATTTTCTAGTAGTGGTTCAGAGACTGGATATGTGCCCGATGCGTGGCAATAGGCTCACCACCTATTCTTCTCAATCTTTTATAACACGTCATATTTAGTACAATAATCATTTCTAAAAAACGTAATGTTTCAAAGAATTTAGAAAGCTGTAACTTTCGGTCTATAGAACAGTTATTGCAAAGACACTTTTCATGAACTATAAATCTTATTTTCTTCCCTTCAAGGGTAAATTCATCCGTATCCACTTTGGACCCTCCGGAAAACTGGCTGGTGCCGACATTGAGACCTGTAAGTGTTATGAGTACAGAAACTTTGAATACGCATTGTGTCAAATACGAGTAGATACTTACATTTTATTTCTTTAACATAGATCTGCTTGAGAAGGCCCGTGTCATCTCCCAGCAGGCCCTGGAACGTTCTTACCACATTTTCTACCAAATGATGTCTGGCTCTGTCGCAGGCCTCAAGGGTGCGTATAACATACACATGACAATAAAACAAATTAATAGATAAATCAAAGCCAGTAATCTAAATTAAATATAAGATTTCTTTGATGAATTAAATTTAACTTTTATTGTTACTAATATTGTTACTTGTTATTGAAACTGATATTGTTTTCATGATTTAAATATAATTATTTTCGTAATTTTGTTATGATATTGTAGATTTTATTTATCTAATTACACCATAATATAATGTACATAAATATAATGTAACACCAAATGATAAATTGATAATATTTAGTCACACGTTTAATATATACGCACATGAACACTACACAATTATGTTCCCGTTTACCCCCTGAGATTTAGTACCTATGTATATTAACTGTTACTTTAATATTTAGACATGTGTTTGCTGTCAAACGACATATATCAGTATACCATCGTATCGCAAGGAAAAACCACTATTCCCCACGTAGACGATGGAGAGGAATGTGACTTGACCGACGTAAGTTTAGCCTTCAACGAGTCCAAAGGCTCCGACGACATTCCTAGAGTTGTGTGTTTTTCTCACCATTGTTCTGCAAAAACCAGATACAATCGACACATCTCGTCTCATGAACAGTAACGAGATGCTATAGAATTACTTATGTTGATATTCAACATTTGTGAGCATGTTTTTCCCTTGACGCAATCGCACCAATGAGAAACTTGACTATTATTGGTGTTTTTATAGCCGTCTGTCTATTGTCAAATAACATCAACGACTACAACATCGTTGCACAAGGCAAGACTTCGATCCCAGGTGTAGACGATGGCGAAGAAATGAACCTTACTGATGTGAGTCCAGAATATGACTACTGGATATAAAAAGATATAACTGTCGCGCAATCATCTTTTCTCTCATACTTCTGCTCTTCCTGCTTGCTTGCTTATTTTAGACTGAGTTGACCTCAGTCTGCGCATGTGTATGTCAGATATTTTGGTGTTTACAGACCAAACGATGCTAAGCAACCGCATCTCGGACTATCCCCTCATAAGTCAAGGGAAAACGCGGATACCTGGAGTCAACGACGAGCGAGAGTTCGATTTGACGGTCGTAAGTCACGAACTTACGCACGGAGCGTGCGTCCTGCTTCAGTTATTCGTGTATTGGCTCTGTTATTACAAAATTTCTGACATGCATACTACCTCGCTCCCTGCAAAAGTTCTATTGAGCATAATGCACAGGTTTGATCACACGTGTACGATGAACTCTCCCAGTACCAGCACGAGCACCCCCGCACACTTTGAGTTCACAGACACGACACGACACTTTACGGAGTTAGGGATAATTTTTTTAGGTCTTCGTTTTTGGTGTCCGGAGAACGTATAATAAAATAATATGATTTACCAACAGAGATGTGTATGTTGTCCAACGACATATACGATTACTATAACGTCTCCCAGGGTAAGATTACCATCCCTAACGTCGATGACGGTGAAGAATGCGAAATGACCGATGTAAGTGTAACTCTCTTAGAGAGATTCGTAGTTCCCCCATCTGAAGAGTTGTATTTGATCAATATGGACGATAATTCGCTCTTAGCGGATTGAATTGTATGGACCCTTACCATTCGGATGAACTGTAATGGGAAGACAACCGTCGATTGGTACCGTACCTATACACCTGTTAGAACTTAAAGTTTGTGTAGTGTAAAGTCCAAAAACTCGGATTTTATTTAGAGCCCGGTTATCCAATCCGAAACAAACACTATCCGTAGAAAAATACTCCTAAATACCGCTAAATCACCCTTACCCTGTGCACCATCAGCAGCAACATCCGCTTTATCACCTTCCACATTACTATTAACGCTTCTTGACTACTAATATTTGGACGCTATTGAGTTATTGGTGAGTAATACCTTCTGTTTTCTTATTGTTACTTTAACCTACTTTTCTCTATTCTTATTCGTTTTTTTTAATATTCATTGTTATTAATTCAAGATTCAATAATATTAGTATTAGAAGTAAAACTTTATATTCGTTCAAAATTTTAACTTTCTATGAACTTTGTCGAGTCACTAGATATTATTTGAAAAATATCTAATCATTATGTAACATTATAGAAAGCTTTCGACATTCTGGGTTTCACCCAAGAAGAGAAGGACAACGTTTACAAGATCACCGCCGCTGTCATGCACATGGGTGGTATGAAATTCAAACAGAGGGGTCGCGAGGAACAGGCTGAAGCCGACGGCACAGAGGCAAGTAGATTTTTCGAAAACCTTAGACATTGTAAGACTATGCATTAACTTTTGGAACATTTAAAGATGAAAACCTAGTTTATGAAACATTTCTGACGCCACCATCTTGTATTTCAGGAGGGTGAGAGAGTGGCTAAGCTTCTCGGTGTTGACTGCCCGGATCTGTACAAGAACTTGTTGAAGCCTCGCATCAAAGTCGGAAACGAGTTCGTTACTCAGGGTCGTAACAAGGACCAGGTCACCAACTCCGTAGGTGCTCTCTGCAAGGGCATGTTCGATCGTCTCTTCAAGTGGCTCGTCAAGAAATGTAACGAGACCCTGGACACCAAACAGAAGAGACAGCACTTCATCGGTGTACTGGATATTGCTGGTTTCGAAATCTTCGACGTGAGTATCTGCGGCCAAACATAGACCAGAAAAGTTTACTAATTGTGATAGAACATTGATTTCCTTGAGTGATATTTGAAAAGATAGTATTAGATTTTGAAAAGAAAATTATATACATATTAATATAAAAGTGAATGATAATATTTTAAATAATTTCACAGTTGATTAAAAATAAGGAATATACTGCCCTTCAAAGAGATAGAAATTTATGAAAGATGAATGATGTCTTGATATAAAATAAGATAATTATATAAAATTGGTTACCACTACATATTTTTCACTTCTGGCCTGATATAAAAATGAATGTTTCTTTTCTTAAAAAAGTAATCGTCATTAGCTCAAACACAAATGATAATGTCTGCAATGTAAAGTACAAGTAGCGTCATCTAAGGGCATTACATTTTTATATATTATACTAATTTAATGTATTATAACTGATAATTTATTTTAGCATATGTTGGCGATAGGTATGATATAGTTACATTAATATATAGTACAATATTCGCAGTTTAATTTACATCGTTTGATCTATATTAATGCAACTTTGATTTCTTAGTACAACGGTTTCGAACAACTTTGCATTAACTTCACAAACGAGAAACTCCAACAATTCTTCAATCACCACATGTTTGTGTTGGAACAAGAAGAGTACACCAAAGAAGGAATTCACTGGGAATTCATTGACTTTGGAATGGACTTATTGGCGTGCATTGATCTTATTGAAAAGGTACACTGAGTGTACACGATGCTGCGGCAGATTTGGTTTTTGTTAATGTTTTGTGTTCCGATACGTCCCAACTTACTAATCTGTGTAGACCGCTTGTTATAGTTCCCATTCATTATATGTGGGTTTGTTGTTTATAAAAGTACAACGGTTTCGAGCAACTCTGCATTAACTTCACGAACGAGAAGCTCCAGCAGTTCTTTAACCACCACATGTTCGTACTCGAACAAGAGGAGTACAAGAAGGAGGGCATCAACTGGGCGTTCATCGATTTCGGAATGGATTTGCTCGCTTGTATCGATTTGATCGAGAAGGTAATAATCCAGCAAATGGTTGAAGTACGTCGGCGCCGGACACCTACAGACGGAATATCGTTCGGCGCAACCAAATCTATGGGGATAGATTCGGCTCGAAAACTAGTCTCATCGTTAGGCTTGGATAGGTTGTTAAAACTACCGAATGCAATCTGTAGCCTATCTGTTACCAATCACCCTTAACTTTCCACATTAATTATCTCCCTGCAGTTCAACGGTTTTGAACAACTCTGCATTAATTTCACCAACGAGAAACTGCAACAGTTCTTTAACCATCACATGTTCGTACTGGAACAAGAAGAGTACCAGCGCGAAGGCATCGAGTGGACTTTCATTGACTTTGGCATGGATCTCCAAAATTGCATTGACCTTATAGAGAAGGTAGATGGCGGCAACGCAGCTGTGAACGCTTGCATCTCGCCATGGTCCTCCAGTGAAACTGACTAAATTGAATCATTTCTAATGAGCATTCGGAAATTTAAAGGTTTCACTGGACGGACTTATCAATGCTATATGCGTGATTTGAGTGTTATGTATCTGTGTGTCTTCCTGTATCTGCAAATCTAAACACTACACAACTTCAACTCACACGAGACATTCACGCACGTACACACCACAAAACATGAGATTTTTAATATTTAACACGTTACTTCGGTTATCTTTTCCATGTTCCCGCGGTCCAGGTGAACGGATTTAATCAGCTCTGTGTTAACTTTACCAATGAAAAGTTACAGCAGTACTTTAATCATTTTATGTTCGTCCTTGAGCAAGAAGAATACGAAAGAGAGGGGATCAAATGGACCTTTATAGATTTCGGTATGGATCTCCAACCGACAATAAATTTAATAGAAAAGGTATTAGAGGCATATCGTATGTAGCTTGAGGCTGTAGGGACGCGTAAGAAAGAAGCTTCAGGCTAAAAATATAAAGTGTCAACCCCTGCAAATGCAAACGTAAATATTACTGGCTGTACACCCCTCCCTTCGCGGTGATATCACATGAAGAGAACAGCTTAAATCGCACTCGCCAAAATAATTGACGAATCAAAAGCTATTGCATAGGCTGTATCTGATAGCTGTTCGTAATGCATAAGTCTGCCTGCCGATGAAAACAAACACAAATTCACAACCGCTGTACGCCACACTTGCAACCGTAGTTAGGTTAAATATTATATTTGCGCAACATCAGCCTACATAACGTTTACTTAATACCGTCGAATTGCCAACTGCTTATAGTATTCTGAAAAAAAAATGTATTGTGATCATATTAAATTCGCTTTACTACCATTTATTTAAAGATGCAAAAGTAATTTTATAAGACACTACACATTTCATCCTTTCGCATGCTGCTTCTGTGTTTAATGTAGTCTTAATAATATATTACACATACATAAATGATCTGTAAATTTATTATCGAAATTAATATTTTTATTTGACAGAAAAAAATTCTGGCACACTTTTTTTATCTTACACGTTTAAAAGCTTATTTTGAAAATTAGGAAATATTGTTTCACAATTCGCTTAGTTACATGCAACGCATGCGCCCCGTCTATTTTCGTTCATTGTTTGATCGCGTTGGTGCGTTTCCAGCCTATGGGTATTCTCTCCATCCTTGAGGAAGAGTCTATGTTCCCGAAAGCCACTGACCAGACCTTCATTGAGAAGTTGAACAACAACCACTTGGGCAAGTCTGCTCCCTTCTTGAAGCCCAAGCCCCCGAAGCCCGGCTGCCAAGCTGCCCACTTCGCTATTGGTCACTACGCCGGTAATGTAAGTATCAATAATTAACATTTTATTATTATGAGGCGTACAACTTGTTACTTGATCATACAAAACAAGGATGACTACCTTCCGTCCTGGTATCCCATCTTGTCAGACAAATTGTTAATTTCCAAATATTGCAGCTCAACATCTTATTCCATTTTATTTATCCATTTTATTTTTATTTTTCCACTTGTTATCGTGTTTACTGATAATTTCTTCATCTTGAATAGGTCGGCTACAACATCACCGGCTGGCTTGAGAAGAACAAGGATCCCCTTAACGATACTGTTGTCGACCAGTTTAAGAAAGGAAGCAACAAACTGTTGATCGAAATCTTTGCTGACCATCCTGGCCAGTCTGGTGATGCTGGCGGCGGTGGTGGCAAGGGTACGTATTGCTGACACAAATTATTTAATGAATAAAATAAAACGCCTGTTAAAATATTTCCGATATCCGATTATTCGATTTTATTTGTTCTTATAAAGTTGAACAAAACGTTCTTTGTTTAATTCAGTGGGTATCCGAAGTAATGGATGTTAACGTAGAAAATAAATTATTTTAAAATATTGGATTATAGATAAAAATTAAAAGCTAGGCTTATTTTATTTACAGGCTTACAGTATGATTCATAGGTTCAATTGTAGCAAGACGTCTGTAGGCAACTTTTGATACAGTTTGATTTACAGATTTGACACAGCTATCAAAATTATTTTCTTGATTTAATTTTTGTTTTAATTACAACATGTATGTTAATTTATTATACTTTTAAATTTTTTTGGGCAGTGATGAGTACGGCGAGGAGAGCATAATAAAGTACTTCGAAAGAACTTCTGTTAACATACATATGATTGATTAACATGAGCTTACCATTTAAAACACTTAAAATTTCACCTTTGTATCAGCATATTCAAGAATTTCTCCATATTCTTTATTCATTATATACATATTGGAATACTTTTAATTTATCCATTATACTAGGGCTTCTTAAACTTTTGTCATTCACGACCCCATTTATGATTGCGAGTTTCTTGACGACCCCATACAAATTAAAAGAAAAATAAATTAATATTTTTTGATGATTTATTTATTAGGTAACAATATACATGTACATATGAAAATATATAGTTTTAGAATTCGTTTTGAAACATACAAAAATCTAAAATTAAAAATTGCACAAAAAATTATAAAATTGTATTTATTATAGTTTCAAAAATAAAAGTGGATTCTGACCGTCTTATTTCGCTCGAAGATATTCAAGTAGTTGCGTGGTAAGTATTAAATTAAAATATAAGTAAAAAATTTAATGAGATGGATGTCATCATTATCATCATCAGCCTATCTCAGTACACTGCTGGTCATAGGCCTCCCCAAAAGGGGGTTTATGTCCTTTTTTTTTCTCCACGCTGGGCATGCGGGTTGGAGATCACAGGGCACGGCTTTTCGCGCCGCCAACGCTGCTGCCCGTCGGCGGCCAGGGCATTTAGCCGTGCATGGATGTGCCTGATTTTTATTGCATAACAAATCAAATCTTGGTAGAATGTTTGAAACTGCTGGACGTAAGACCTGCTAGCGCTGAACGATATTGGGATTTAATATGTGTTAAAGCTGAGAAAGTAACTTCACATAAATATGATCGTTTACTGCTGTCGGCGGAGATAGCTCAAAACCTTCAACAAATACGCGTGTCTAGGCGCTGCAAGTCCACTGTATTCCGTCAACTCTATTGATGTTATAAAATGGTATATATAAATATTTGACATTATAATATCTCAACCCCAGAATTTTGCTACGCGACCACATTTGGGGTCGCGACCCATAGTTTAAGAAGCCCTGCATTATACCATACTTTAAAAAATTAAGCTATCATTTGTTTCCGTCACAGACTGAACTTCTACTATCACCTTTCTCACGCATTTTTTAAACAAAATAGGCGCTGGAGGCAAACGTGCCAAGGGTTCTGCTTTCCAGACTGTGTCATCACTCTACAGGGTAAACTGGAACACTATGTTCGGGAGTTGCTTCTGTCTCTTCTCGTCGCTTTCTGTCCACGTCTATCAACACACTTAGAATTAGCACTAGTGTGAAGAACATCAACCAGCTATTTTTATTTTGGGTTATTTTCATACGACTGTAATCGTTTTAGTCCTTTTGTATTACATAGTATTACTATCTCAGATAAAAGAATCTTCTTGTTCGTCAAAGTAAGGAAGGTGATGTTTTTCTAAAGGTGCTAGTTCTACAACGCTTCAAAGTTAATACATTTGTTTGACCATGTCAATGTATGTTTTACAGCAAAGTTCTTGTCGTCGCCGTGTGTTAGTGTCGACCTGTATTACTATGTTATTGTCTATACGCCATATTGTGAACGTCCTGGCACTAATTGTTGCTTGTTAATGTACATCCATAGGCGGTCGCGGTAAGAAGGGTGGTGGTTTCGCTACTGTCTCCTCCGCCTACAGGGTATTTAAAAGTTTTTAACAGTAGATGAATTTGGTTTTTTTTGTTCACCCATTGGTGTAGATTTGCTAAATACATGTAGTTCTACACCCCGGAAACTATCTCTGTAAATGATATAGTTCGAAACTTTGAAATTATCATGTGTATCAAAGAGGTAAAAGACATCTCCTCCATTGATGTATCAGAAGATGCAACATTCGAAATATGTTCGATGATTTCACCATTTAGATTCACAAATTATACTATTACATTTTGATCATCCGAACAGCCGAAGAGTAGTAAAAGAACAACCCTGCTACTTATACATATATACCGATGGCTGTAATTGTACTAAGCTTAATGTTTGTCCGTGTGTTTTGTGTTACTTAACCATCGTTTGTTCACATATCCATCAAAAATATTTTTATTGCAAAATCATCACATTGGTGTGCCGCTTTATGTGTTGAAACGTTACTATGATGTTACGTTCCGTTAGTACGAGTAACGAATTTGTATATGCTATAAACCGTAAATTAAAATTTACGTGGAAAAAAGTAACAAACGTAGCGCGCAAAGTACTAACAAAAATGCTGAATAGAAAAACGTATTAATTCCTCTACTTACCACAGGAACAACTTAACAACCTGATGACGACTCTGAGGTCTACCCAGCCTCATTTCGTACGTTGTATCATCCCCAATGAGTTGAAGCAACCTGGTAAGTTTGGCTTTCTCCTCACGCGGTCTGCAAAATTCTTGGTTGAATGTATATCTATTCTTAAAACAGAAACACTTTAAATATTTAGTACCTAGGAAGACTCATATGATGCATGGCCCATTATTATTGGTGGACGAAACTCGCGATGTATTCATGCACAATGTAGGCGTCGACTGGCTGACGTACATTTAGTGCGATTACTCAGCGCCTCCTAAATATAACATTTTCTGTATGACTAATTTTTGTTTAAATTTCGACGAGTCGACCAACGCGTAAACGTGACGGAATTTAGCATGTTGCCATCAAATATATTTGACATTAATGATCATAAGCTATGAAAATTAGAGCAGATGCACCAGTTTTCCGTTACGCTTTTAGTTCATGAATTTTCGATTTATATTTATGTTTAATGTGACATAATGAATGTGAATGTGATTCAATGCCTGACTAAGCCTTCACTTGACAGGTCTCATCGACTCCCATCTTGTTATGCACCAGCTCACCTGTAATGGTGTACTTGAAGGCATCCGTATTTGCCGTAAAGGTTTCCCCAACAGGATGGTCTACCCTGATTTCAAGCTCCGGTAAGATTTATGATCGTAAACAGATCTATGAAAATATTTTTTTACGACCAAACATCAAGCTGTCAACTATATATGATAGCCAGAAGCATGTAATGACCTATTAGCATTTTATTTTTGTGTCTGACGATTATATTTATTTACATGTGGGTTATATTGGTAAGCAAACGAAAACAAAATTCTTTGAAAAGTATAAAATTCTTTCACTGCTATAGATTTATTCCTGTGGTGTAACAGCTGACTGACGTCATCGAGCTACCATGCAGCGATACGTTTTAAGACTGGGTTGATGATAAATCTCAGAAAAAATCAATATTTTAGATTTAGAAATACGTGACCGAATCAGTCTTGCGATTTAAAGCACGTATTAACTTAATTTATTCAATAAACAGTTACATGATTCTTGCACCTGCCATCATGACAGCGGAAAAAGATCCCAAAGAAGCAGCTAGGAAGTGTCTCGAATCAGTGGGACTAGACCCTGAGAGCTATCGTATAGGTCACACAAAGGCAAGAAAATGAATCTATACCATCCCAGAATGGTCTTAGCATGTTTTTACAGGTCTTTCATCGAAAACTCTAAAGAATAGAGTTAATTGAGATGCAACCAATTTTCATTCACATTCATTAATCCTTTTATTCCAGTATTTTTGCGCCAGTAGTTACCCGTTTTTGATTGCAGTATTTAGAGATTTGCAGTATTTGTTTAACATGCCATGTATTATATATACTGGTTACCTTAAACATGAAAGTATGTTTCATGTTATATACTTTGACTCTCAACCCCTTTTATGCTCCTGACGTAAACGTGATACGTCGTTCATTTATCATTAACTACTGTTTGACCTACCCTTATCGTGTGTTCCATATCATTTGGTAATATAGCTACAAGATCCTGGCCCCTCAAGCTGCGGACAAGGAATCTGACCCTAAGAAAATCGCCCAAATTATCCTGGAGGCCACGGGCTTAGATGTCGAGTCCTACCGTCTCGGTCACACCAAGGCATGTTTGAAACCCGTTTGAATAGCTTAGCGGTTTGAGACCAGTGATCCAAATACACCTGGAGGATCCCGTGGCTTTGAAATGCTTCAGTAGCACCTTTAGGGACTGGTGGTTAAATATCAAACCTTACACCTTACAGACTAAGGATGTTTTTCCCTCGAGAGCCCAAGCTACATAGGCTCTTATTTGTGTTTTCCTTATACCTACCCACTATCGTATTTACCTACATACATATATCACTATTATTTTATTTTGTGTGCTCCTCTAACGCAGATACAAAATTCTGTGCCCGAACCTCCTCAAAGAACCCATTACCGCCGAGAAAGCCACCGAGAAAATTCTCGAACATACCGGCTTAGATTCGGAGTCTTTCCGGATGGGAAGGACTAAGGTAGAGCAATGTGCATGCGACTGTCCTATTTCTTGACTTTGCTTGAATTACTTAAAATGTCTGTCATCTCAATGTTCATTCTATAACACTTCCTACACTAAAATTCCGTTTCTGTTTTACTAAAATAGAGTGGTCTGTAAAATATTAATGTTGTACTTGCAAGTTTTTTTATGTAATAAATGACTACAAATTTTCTTCTATAACTTATAACATTTTAAGCTATATCTTTGTTCTTTCAAATCTAATATTTGTCTCTCAAAATACGAATGTGTCCTAATTCATATTATTACTGAGCAGGTATTCTTCCGTGCTGGTGTCCTGGGTCAGATGGAAGAGTTACGTGATGACAGGCTTTCCAAGATTGTATCTTGGCTCCAAGCCTACATTCGTGGTTACCTGTCCCGTAAGGAATACACTAAGCTGCAGGAACAGAGGTAAAATATTTGCCTAACTCCTAACATGGTCATGTCTACCAGAAAAATGTCCAGTAATTCAAAATATATTATTTACTACGTAGATTGGCTCTCCAAGTTGTCCAGCGCAACTTGCGCAAGTACCTGCAACTCCGTACCTGGCCCTGGTGGAAACTGTGGCAAAAGGTCAAGCCCCTCCTCAACGTCACCCGCGTCGAGGATGAGATGGCGGTAAGTTTGTCGACACTCTCACCTGTTCCGATAGGATTGATTATACTGACCCATTAAATATTCCAGCGATTATAGCACGCGTGATTCAGGGTAACGCAAATAGATTCGACCGCGCCCACCTGGCTGTTACGTGACACCACCGTACCTGCCGCATCCATTTCTGGATTACTCCCCCCACTCGCTAGCACGCACTTTTTCCTTACACAATGTATCAAGTGCGGGGGCGATTAACACGCCCGCTGGAAAACTCCAGGCGGCGATCAGTAACGAAGAGGTCGGCGGCGCGCGCACCACCCTCTTAACTTACGAACGAACCGAAACGTTGCATTCCTTTTTTTTGATGGTGTGATAAATTAATGATGGCGGAGATTCATATGTCAACATGGGATGGGATGAATAAAAGTGAGGATATGTTACAGAAATTGGAGGAGAAGGCACAGAAGGCGCAGGAAGCTTTCGAGAAGGAAGAAAAACTTCGCAAGGAAGTCGAGGCCCTTAACGCTAAGCTCCTTGAAGAGAAGGCTAACCTTCTGGCCAGCCTTGAAGGAGAGAAGGGCTCCCTTTCCGAGACCCAGGAGCGTGCTGCCAAACTCCAGGCGCAGAAGACTGACCTCGAGAACCAGCTTCGGGTGAGTAATACATTCCTTTACATTTTTTTTAACTTTCGATTGCAGTGCTCTTCGCAGCGCTAATGAAAAGCGCTTTATTAAAAGAGTTTTTAGGATTTCCCAAGATACTTTGAACGTTATTAATAGACGTTTGCCAGTAGTGTTAATGGATGGCAATTAATTAAATTAGAACCGACGTTACTGAAATTCAGAGGTGTAATTTAATGAGGTATGATTAACGACATTGGGGCAGCTGGGTCATGCTTTATTTTAAGTCGAAATTGGAATTAGTTAACTATGTTAAAATCTTACTTTGTTTAAGTGCATCTATCCTATATACCGTGTAACAAATCAGCATACCGCCTGTAATACTTTTCGCGGTTCTTTAAATAAACACTGTTTTGTTTATAGAAGCAATGCTTTGGATGTTTAAAATAAATTGCACATCTGTACATTGCACGTTTTTATTGCAAACCATAATTGCTACAGTAAGTGTTCGGAAAGTAGGAAGCAGAATCGATTATCACTTGTAATAAAACTATGGTGTATACCGGATAAAGTGCCATAAGCATTAAAGCGTAACTAATAAACATTTGTTCATCCCAGGATACCCAAGACCGCCTTACTCAGGAGGAAGATGCCCGCAACCAACTCTTCCAAGCCAAGAAGAAGCTCGAGCAGGAAATCTCTGGACTCAAGAAGGACGTTGAAGACCTCGAACTCTCCGTTCAGAAGTCTGAACAGGACAAGGCTACTAAGGACCACCAGATCCGCAACTTGAACGATGAGATCGCCCACCAGGATGAGCTTATCAACAAGTTGAACAAGGAAAAGAAGATGCAGGGTGAGTCTAACCAGAAGACTGCCGAAGAGCTGCAGGCTGCTGAGGACAAGGTCAACCACCTCAACAAAGTTAAGCAGAAGCTCGAGCAGACTCTCGATGAGCTTGAGGACTCCCTCGAGCGTGAGAAGAAACTCCGCGCTGACGTTGAGAAGCAGAGGAGGAAGGTTGAGGGTGACCTCAAGCTTACTCAGGAGGCCGTCGCTGACCTGGAACGCAACAAGAAGGAACTCGAACAGACCGTACAACGCAAGGACAAGGAAATATCTTCTCTCACCGCCAAGCTCGAGGACGAACAGTCTCTTGTTAGCAAGACCCAGAAACAGATCAAGGAACTGCAAGCTCGCATCGAAGAATTGGAAGAGGAAGTTGAATCCGAACGCCAGGCCCGTGCCAAAGCTGAGAAGCAGCGTGCTGACCTCGCTCGCGAACTGGAGGAGCTTGGCGAACGTCTCGAAGAAGCCGGTGGCGCCACCTCCGCACAGATCGAGCTCAACAAGAAGCGTGAGGCTGAGCTCAGCAAACTCCGCCGTGACCTCGAGGAGGCCAACATCCAACATGAGTCTACCCTCGCCAACCTTCGGAAGAAGCACAACGACGCTGTGGCCGAGATGGGCGAACAGCTCGACCAGCTCAACAAGCTCAAGGCTAAGTAAGTATTGTGATCATTATTATTAAACTGACAAAAACAAGTCGTTCAATTCATCGGGGAACCTTAATCCAAAATAAGTTCTATGTAGTATGGATAGTTAAAAATATTTTAATATGAACCAACGGTGTAAAAAGTATCATACCAGCCTATTCATATTATGCACATAATACTTATTTGGAATTTAGATTTGTGCCCGATGTACGGCAATAGGCTCACCCCCTTACTCCATGGTAGAACATATAACATAACAATTGAATGGTGGGAGTGGAGTACGCTTCTCTGCCAATCCCTTCGGGGAAATACAGGCATTATGTTACTTATTGGATCATACGACAAATTCAGGGCTGAGCATGACCGTGCGGCTTGCTACAACGAGCTTAACAACACGCGCGCGGCTGTTGACCAAGTCGCGAGAGAAAAGGTAACATGTCGCCCGTAAAGGCATGTATACCGCCTGGGGTGACCCTTGCATGGTACCTCCTCATTACCCGTGTAGACCTACAAACACTATACGATATACATGACATTGGATTATGAAGTACCAGGTTGAGCGTTTCCGTCGATAACGTCTAAGTATCCGTGATTCTACGGTTCTATTTTAACCTGACATCTGACCGTATCTCAAACTGGAATGGTGTTGCGCACCAAAATGTAAACTATACTAAATGTACCGTGTTATATTCTATCTATCCAGGGCTGAGAAAGAGCGCTCTCAATACTTTAGCGAAGTCAATGACCTTCGTGCTGGTCTCGACCACGTTTCCAACGAAAAGGTATAATAAGATGATAGATAAAAGTGTTGGCATCTGCAATTTTTGGACAACGCTTCGCTGCTTGTAATACAGGATGTATAAATATCAAGAAGGAACTCATGAAATCACCACCGATATATTAAAAAATAGATATCTGACCATCTAACGAATAACATACCACTGAATAATATAATATAGAGCATGGAAGCTAAAACGCTTAAAAATAATTCTAGTTTGCTGTGAAACAATTTATTAATAAAACTTTAATCCTTTAATACATGACTTGCATGTAATCATAACGATTGTATGTGGATATGTAGATCTAAACAGATTCATTTAACAATATAAAGTTGTTCAACTATTTATGAAATATGTATACGAGTAAATATGAAATCTGTAACTGTCATTCAGAAGTGACTTCTGAAATTTTTGGGTTGTCACCACAAAATTTTAAGCAGGTGCGAGGAAACCTTGAATCTACTTATTTCAAAGTACTGCAACATTATTTAACTAAATTAAGCAATTCACTTGAGTTTTACTAACCTAATCAGCACATTAAGACGAGCATGAAAGTTTTAAAGCATAGATTTTAATATAATTAAAATTTACTAGGCTGCCCAAGAAAAGATCGTTAAGCAGCTCCAGCATCAACTCAACGAGGTTCAGAGCAAAGCTGATGAAGCCAACCGCACTCTCAATGACCTGGATGCCGCTAAGAAGAAGCTGTCCATTGAGAACTCCGACCTGCTCCGCCAGTTGGAGGAGGCCGAGTCCCAGGTGTCTCAGCTTTCCAAGATCAAGGTGTCTCTGACCACCCAACTGGAGGACACCAAGAGGCTCGCCGACGAAGAGGCTAGGGTTAGTATTTATGATGAATAAACCATAAAAGGCAATTACTTATGAAATGGAATATATAAACATTTCAAATAAGGGAAGGCAACAATAATGTGATTCTTTTTGTGTTTTAACAGGAACGCGCCACACTTCTTGGCAAGTTCCGCAACCTCGAGCACGACTTGGACAACATCCGTGAACAAGTCGAAGAGGAAGCCGAAGGCAAGGCTGACCTGCAACGTCAGCTGTCCAAGGCCAACGCCGAGGCTCAATTATGGCGTTCCAAGTACGAATCCGAGGGTGTCGCTCGCTCGGAAGAGCTCGAAGAAGCCAAACGCAAGCTCCAGGCCCGCCTCGCCGAAGCCGAGGAGACCATTGAATCTCTCAACCAGAAGGTTGTCGCCCTCGAAAAGACCAAGCAGCGCCTTGCCACTGAAGTCGAGGACCTGCAGCTCGAAGTTGACCGTGCCACCGCCATCGCCAATGCTGCTGAAAAGAAACAGAAGGCCTTCGACAAGATCATCGGCGAATGGAAGCTCAAAGTTGACGACCTTGCTGCCGAACTCGACGCCAGCCAGAAGGAATGCCGTAACTACTCAACTGAATTGTTCCGCCTTAAGGGTGCCTACGAAGAAGGACAGGAGCAGCTTGAGGCTGTTCGCCGCGAAAACAAAAACCTTGCCGATGAAGTCAAGGATCTGCTTGACCAGATTGGCGAAGGTGGCCGCAACATCCATGAAATCGAGAAGGCTAGGAAGCGCCTTGAGGCCGAGAAGGACGAACTCCAGGCCGCCCTCGAGGAAGCTGAAGCTGCTCTCGAACAGGAAGAGAACAAGGTCCTGCGTGCTCAGCTCGAGCTGTCCCAGGTCAGGCAGGAGATCGACAGGAGGATTCAGGAGAAGGAGGAGGAATTTGAAAACACCCGCAAGAACCACCAGCGAGCCCTGGACTCCATGCAAGCTTCCCTCGAAGCTGAGGCAAAGGGCAAGGCTGAGGCCCTGCGCATGAAGAAGAAGCTCGAGGCTGACATCAATGAGCTTGAAATTGCTCTTGACCATGCCAACAAGGCTAACGCTGAAGCACAGAAGAACATCAAGCGCTACCAGCAACAGATCAAGGACCTCCAGACCGCCCTGGAAGAAGAACAACGCGCCCGTGATGATGCCCGCGAACAGCTCGGTATCTCCGAACGCCGTGCCAACGCTCTCCAGAACGAGTTGGAGGAGTCACGTACACTCCTGGAACAAGCTGACCGTGCTCGCCGCCAAGCCGAACAGGAACTCAGTGACGCTCACGAACAGCTCAATGAACTGTCCGCCCAGAGCGCCTCCCTCTCGGCCGCCAAGAGGAAACTCGAATCCGAGCTGCAGACCCTGCACTCCGACCTCGACGAGCTCCTCAACGAGGCTAAGAACTCCGAGGAGAAGGCCAAGAAGGCCATGGTTGATGCCGCCAGGTTGGCTGACGAGCTGCGCGCTGAACAAGAGCACGCTCAGACCCAGGAGAAACTCCGCAAAGCTCTGGAACAACAGATCAAGGAACTGCAGATCAGATTGGACGAGGCTGAGGCTAACGCGCTCAAGGGAGGCAAGAAGGCCATCCAGAAGCTCGAACAGAGGGTACGCGAGCTCGAAAACGAGCTTGACGGTGAACAACGAAGACATGCTGATGCCCAGAAGAACCTGCGTAAGGCCGAAAGACGCATCAAGGAACTGACCTTCCAGGCCGAGGAAGACCGCAAGAACCATGAACGCATGCAAGACCTCGTCGACAAACTCCAGCAGAAAATCAAGACCTACAAGAGGCAGATTGAAGAAGCTGAAGAGATAGCCGCTCTTAACTTGGCTAAATTCCGCAAGGCCCAGCAGGAGTTAGAGGAGGCTGAGGAGAGGGCAGACCTTGCCGAGCAGGCTATCAGTAAATTCCGCGGCAAGGGACGCGCGGGATCTGCAGCGAGAGGAGTCAGTCCGGCGGTAAGAATTCAATTTATAATTCAATATCCAGCTTAGAAAAATAAAGCTTTTACAACATTTGTGCAATCAACAGTTTAGACAAAACTTATCAATAGATTAGTCATCTTGATAATATTGAAACGTCAACTCGCAACCTACTGTAGATTTCGAAAATTGATCGATGGCCACGAGATACTAAAACGTATTCTTTTTGCTCAGGCGTCCGTTAAAGGGCGTCCCTAGATCAGCACTGCAAAAGATGTAAGTTGTTTTGCCCCACGATATATCAGCACGAGAATCGATGCTGAAACATAATGGAATGAACCACACACCAAACAAAAACCTTACGAACTTACCACCAGTCTAACTCTTGTATGGTCTAGCCTAGATACACAGTATTTATACGTGAAAAATTTGCTATTTTGTGAATGACCCATAAGAACGAATAATACTCGCTAGCTATAATTGTTGCATGGTGAATCTCAGAAACGAGAGCGGTCTTCCAATGGTGTGGTCCTTGTCACTACCCCGGCATGAACCCTGTATGTTATATATGAACTAGATCGCATTTTAATTGTATTTTTCTTTGCAGCCCCAGCGCACGCGCCCTGCCCTTGATGGCTTTGGCACCTTCCCACCAAGGTTCGATCTGGCGCCCGAAGATTTCTAAACGTTCCACTACAGAAAAAACGGACTGTACAGATATTACATTGAATAACATACAACTTTTTTATACGTGCTATAAAATATAACAGTTAATTACGCATAACGGTAGCGTAAATATGCTGTAAAAAACGCAGAGCAATGTTTTGTAACGCGAAAAAAAATATACACTAGTAATGTAATCGTTTTTACGAAAGGCTATTTTGTAACTTGTTGATATTTATTTATAATTATTTATTACCGTGAAGTATGTATCGTTTGGAGAGGGCGCGGGGTGCGCGGGCGCCGCCGCGGTAACTGAGACACGCCTACCAACCCCTCACCGGCGGACCCCCCTCACCCCGCGCCTGTCCCTTGCCATCCAATAAAGCGATATCGTTGTCATAAAATATTTACTTGACGTTTTATTTCACCACCTTTCTTTATAGTTTTCTTTGTATAAACCTTCATACAGAATATAAAATAAATATACACGCGAACCTAATTACTTGAGAAGATATTCATCAAATAACATTCAGCGCTTTAGCTACACTTAATACTAAGAACCACTAAAAATCATAATATCATAGATCAAATGGATTTACTTTTACTATTGTTACAGATAAAAAAACACTGCAACACATTAGTTGAATCTGTAAATTCCCTGTGAACACGCATTTTCGTATAAATATGAGGACGCTGAAGCTAATATTGGAGGCCATACCTTAATCCGATACAAGATTCAACGAATCAAGTCAAAGGCTGCTTATTGTGTCATGTGCTTTGAAAGCTACTAAGGAACCTAAAGAGACCTGACAATCTCCAAAAGAGTCTAGTACAATATGAGCGGTTTATTTGGCACTTAGTTTTAACATCTACAACAGTGTAAACATTATTATAAATATGGATACCTACTAGCTGACCCGGCGAACTTCGTACCGCCTAACAATCTATTTCTTTGCCCTCGCATATTAAATCTCTGCTATCTGTTAAAATTTTCATTTTAATGATATTCTGTAAAGGGCCGTTTTAATCTACATTACCTACATACACAACGTAACTAAAGTATTTCATTGCTTGGAAAATAATACCATATTGT
>DWMG01000333.1:0-20915 GCA_018244855.1 Elbella merops
AGCGTGGCAGACTACGGCCTTAACCCTCTCAATATGAGAGGAGACCCGTATTCCAGCAGTGGAATTATAATGGGTTGAAGCAATGTTAATAATCTGATATGACCTTGATAGTACGTTTATCAAGGAAAGAGTTATTTCTGTGATCTTGTCGCCGGTGGCCGCCACCACGTCCTGTCCTCGCGTCGTCCGCTGCACGCTTCATCGAAACAGACACCGCGCGACTGACGCCACATTACTTTCTATATTTCCGCATAACTACTGTTGATTCATTTATGCAAATGCCACACAGACGCTGCAATCTAAATTCAAAACGGTTTTTTTCCACGAATGCGATTCAATCATCGAACACACCGCTAATGACTTGTATTTCGCTTACTGTTTATAATATATGTAGATCATTTTATAGTTTTTGCTTCCGGAATAGTTTTTCAACAGCACATATACATGTACATAACTGTGTAGAGAATGTCTTAGAATAAATGTCGGTGAGCGTCTGTTGCATTTTATTGCGTCTATTAGATTTACAATCCATAAATCAAAATGTAACATTCACAAAATCATTCATCATTCAGTTGAGCGACAAATAATTCAGTAAACAATGGTGCGACAAATAAACTGGAGTGGCTTAAGGAAACGCAATTTCCTCCGAGGCAGTAAAGCGACAAACTCTTCCACAATGGGAATATCATGGAGGCAATTTATTACAACTGATCAACAAGTAGCTGGGGAAATACTCACTCCGGGGTCTCAGACGGAACGGAAAGAATGAGTGAGCCGGCGAACCCTCCGAACACAGACGAAGAATACGCAGTTGGAACGCGCTCCAACATTCGTGCAATTCGAAAAACGAACGCACACAAGTGACACGAGGGAATCCCTCCGGCTAGACGGAATTATCTCGGGCTCTATTTCCGTTTCGCGTACTATTGAAATTGCGTCTCTCTCGCGCCCGCGGCACCCGCGTCACGCCGTCTCTTTCGCATTCGATTCATTCATGTCTGTAGATTTGAATGGATTTGGAACAACGTGCTTCCTTCCCACAAGCCACAAGTGTACAAGTGCACTTGGGAACCCGGGCGGGTGACGTTAGGACGTGTCGGGACGTTTTCATACATGTAAATTATTGTATATTTAGAGCTATTGTTACAGTTTACATGGCTGCTGTCAATATGGTAATCAAATAGCAAGAAAAAGGTGTAAGATAACAAACACGATTAATTAAAGTAAGCTTCCGTGCCAGTTATTGAGTGTTTGATAGAAACTAAGGCATGGCGTGTAGCGCGGTGCTCCGGTAGCCGTTGTAACGTCTTATAATTGCGGCTCACCATGTGTTGAGCTCTAATCATGTTTAATTACAGCCAGAAGAAGGACTCATTGGCGTTTATCATGAGATTAACTGTTACAGAAGTATAAATTGCGCGGGAAAATTATTTGGTTTGCGTTGCACTGTTTAAAGAAGGTGCAATATATAGAATTTAAGTAGGTAGATTGATAATTAATAAATAGACAGACAGAAAGATAAATTGTAACTCTTATAGTAATCAGTATGAGAAGTTATATAATACAGATACAAAATAAAACATAGGAGGACTTTCCGCTTAAAAGCCATTTCTTCCAGGCAACCCAAAACTAATAACATATATAAAAACAATATTTGTTCGGCGTTATATTTTAAGATATTCACGAACACATTGTGCCAGTGTTCTATTTCTTCGATCGAGTCTTCGAAGTTTTAATTAGAAATAGTGTGTTGCTCAGAAAAGTCGACAGATGTTGTACAGTAATTATTTTATGATTTAGGCAAGGTCAGTAATAATGGCGTTCGCGAACCTGTCTAATTATAAATAATAATTATGAGTCGAGAATATTCTATTCGTTGACAGATCGTGCACATTGTAATGACAAAATGTTATATCTGCTGCCATTATCTCTTCTGACATGTTCCGATTGTGAATTGACGTTACTTATAATAATTAACATTGATAGATTTATTTATAATTGTGCAATCGTCCGTTAATATCCGTTTCAAATTATAAAAAGTTTAAAATTCATAGATAATGATTCGTGCTCTAATTCATTAACTCGTTCTCTTTTTAATTTTTTTTATTTACCAGTGGCATCGTCCACATGTAATATCATCGAAAATATTCGCTATTTGAATTTATTATTATATAGAAGTACCGCATCAGTATTGCTCACAACTAAATATAT
The DNA here is from genome assembly GCA_018244855.1 of Elbella merops. NCBI lineage: Eukaryota > Metazoa > Arthropoda > Insecta > Lepidoptera > Hesperiidae > Elbella > Elbella merops. The sequence continues at coordinate 2,212 of DWMG01000333.1, forward strand.
AAACGGATAGCATAAAAAACAGTAACACAAATCTATTTTTTTGCATTTACTATACAGTAATAAACATTAAAAAAGCAATTTTTCCTCCGACCGTACTCGGTTATTAATCCAATGCAGATTAGTATCGAGACAATAGAAGGCGGAAATGCAAGAGAATGACTTTTTACGCGACTCGCTCTACTCGCCATTGTGAGAATGAGACACACTTATCGTCTAATTGTACACTAAATTACAACCCACACCTATCTATCTGCATTAATAAATAATCTGCCATCTTGATACGGAAAACAGATTGTAACTTACTCTCATGCAACAACACCATTTACATTTTGCACGATTTGGTGTGTCATCGTCACTTCTTAATCGTTCCACTGTTGAAAGTGGATCTCTTCTCAGAATGTAAACGGTTACGACCATAGCCACGCTGGCCCAGTGCGGGTTTGTAGACTTCATACATCTTAGATAACATTATGGAGAAATGCATTGTTTGCAAGTTTTCTAATAATGTTTTTCTTCAACGATACAGCAAGTGACATTTAATTTTAAAAACGCAAATAACTTTACCCTGAATTCGAACCCAAAATTCCCTTAACCACTAAGCTATCACTGCTAACTTTTTTGTATGTACAACAAAATAGGACATTGTAATATTATCGTAATTGTTTGATTTAAAAGCAATGAAAGGTGAGTGTTACGGCCGCTAAATAACTATGCTAGCTCCTTCTTAAAACATGATTAGTAGGCAATTCGTAAAACAGAGGTGGAGTAACGTTTATTGCGCAAGCTGAATAACGACTGTGTATTTTATGTAATTATGTTGGCGCCGGCGAGCTTTGAGGAATCGCAAGTTGGTATCAGTTAACCGGTATTTATTGAAACTGCTAGAATTTGTTTCCAGTGCCGCAGCGCAGTTAGCGCTAACTCGGCAAGTTGGAGCTAGCCTCTCCAACAACATCAAATGTTTACAACAAAACAACGAAACGAGATAAGGGCTACTTAAACCTCCACTGTGGCTCGTTAAACCCTGATATATGGTCCGTAATAAAACCCAATAAAACATTCGCAACAATTTAAAAACGTATCGATAAAAACACACACCGTGTAGGTGAGTATCAAATGTGCTCGACGGCTCCGGGTTTTAAGGATAGTAAATTGCGTTTTATAGTTCCAATATTATTTTTGTTATTTATAATCACAGTTCAAATTCTACATTGTTACGATGATCGGTCAGCGAATGCGTATGGCTTAATGCTTTAATAACTTGAGTTTATTGTATTGAAACGTAAGAAATGCGAGGTATTTTAAAAAGAGAACGGCTTCAAATCGTACAATGGTAATGTTTATTACCATTTTTAATACAAAGGCTACTCTTTAATACAAATATCAATGTAATTGTTGAAGATGAAACTAGTGTTGTAGATATAGAATTGGTGTGTGTTTAAAATGGGACCAAATTTGCGGGCAACATAGTCGAGCCAGCTGTTAGGAATGGTCGCGGAGGGCAGCCTGTCAGAGCTCACATTCCGATTAAATGTTATTTACGGTGCATATAAAATTATTTCATTTAGACGGCGCAGCAGACACATTTAAAATAATCATCGTTACCACTAAGGTTACATTGTTTGCAGTTTTACGGCCTCTCGGAGCGAAGTAGTAATCTATCATTATTTTAGTTTATTATTGAGGTTATATAATAAGTTACTTTATCGCACTGTAACCTGTAGGAACTTAAAAATGTGCGTATCAAATTCAAGTTTTGTCGTATTATATGCATTTTATACATAGCTCTAAGTATTCTTGAAATTACCTAATTGTAATTCGCTAGTTGTATTCTATAAGGAAGAATATTTTTCAATGTTCAACTGATTAGTTTATGGTGGTACACTTAGTACCGCGTGACGCGCCGTACGCATCCGGAACCGGCGAGCGCAACTAACAAAATATCGATTGTCGCCCCACGAGTAGAAAATCGATACTGGTCCAGATGCACAAAAATGGGCCAAAGGAATCGATTTGCCCCACATTTTGGCAGTCTAGCGGCCGCGCTCGCGAGGGTAACGTTCGCGATAAGGGATAGTGCCCCCCCACAGGGGCGGGGGTACTCCCTGTCCCCCTTTATAATATTTACCGCCCCCGGGCCATACTTACGCCCCTCAGTATTTACGGGTTAGAGAAAAACAAGGGTACTCGAGCTTCGGAAGGTGCAACGTAGATTTTAATCCTTTTTGATGTTTTATGATTGATGGCAGATTTGTGATAGGTATTGCGCTGATGTTGATGGATTCTCTATGATTCCTCGCTGCAGCTTTTCTCACGACAGATCGTGCCCGCCACATGGCTCTGACGATTAGCAACATTAAACTGTTATTCGAATAGCGAGAGCAATTTACAACGTACTAGAACGTTTACGAAACGCATTGCTTATTAAAATGTTTCCATTGCAATAAATTAATAAACATCAGGTTTTACCCACCGTCAATATAAAAGGTAAGTTTATGTAGGTTTATTTACTATAAAGTCATACTAGTATCGTACGCATTATCATTAAAGGTCAATCCGAGCCCGGCCCGGTGCTCGTGCGGTCAAATATTGAAAGTAACGTAACTTTTTTAAAACGCCGCTAGCGCCATCTGCCAATCAACAATGAATTTCAATAGTCTAAAAAACTTAATTAGACTGCTTTCAAAGACAGAGCAACAACAATAACCAGCGAAAGTTGGTCCTTAGTTTCGTCGTGGTGTCGCTAGTGAGTCGTGTTACGTGTGTAATAAGGTTGAAATTATGAAGTGTGTTTGGATTGCGTGAATGGTAAAATGGTCTTTGGTCATGACAATATAATGTAGTGATGACGGGTGAAGATGTCCATCAAATATTGACGCGTGCCGATAGCCCAGTGCGATCGCACTACTCCGCCAGGGCCAAAAGACTAATTATTATTTTCATGGCTACGTAGACAGCTGATCAATGTATTTTTGTGTTATTACCGTCGTAAAATTATGTTTAAATTTTCGCTCATATTCTCTCTGGTAGACAATGCTAGTGCTATAGTAGAATAATGTGTTGTCTATGTTCTCGGAAATCTTGCCATATTAAGTTGATGTATTAGAATTATTTCGTATAAAACTCTTCCTATTTTATAGATGATAAAAATATTTAATAATAATACTATGTCGAAGTACCATGTATTACCTACTAAAAAAGTCGTCGTCTATGCAATCGGTGGGTATGTAAAAACTTAATCGAAGATTTTTATACTTTATTTTATTAATATGTAGGAGCGTAACATTTTCATTCAGTCACAGGTTTGAACTAAAGGAAATTAGGTTTGGGGAATTGAACTTGTTCATTGTTCTTTTAATTGTAGTCATTTGTGGCGTTCTACATGAAATGTGCCGATCATTGTACACCCAATAAACCGCCGTGTAATGGAAGGCCTGATGTTTTTCAGTGTTTCCACGACTATTGCTAACGACTAACACTTATCTATTTGGTACTTTATAGTTATGAATAATAAGTGACTATTTTGTATACTCTAAATGGAAACGTATTAACAAACCAAATTTCTAGTTTACACGCTGGCAACATCAGTTAACATCAAACGTAGTTACTATGGAACAGAATTCTCATTCGTTGCCTAACATTCTGTAAAATGATCTTTTGTATTATATGCACAAAATAGGTAATATTATTATAAAACGTAAAAGTAACAGAAACATAGCTATCGTCCACAAAATTTACATTTAACGGACGTCAAAAATCAACTATTCGTGTCTTCCTTAATGTTAATAATTCCGTTCAAAATATCATTATAGATATCAAAGCAAGGGTTGCACAGTGGGCCGAGCGCGCGCTGACTCGCACAAAACGCTCTATCTGCATATGCCCTCTGATTGATGTGCTCTGTAATTATTTAGACGCGTTAATAACACCACCGACGAAGGCCGCACTCTGTTTCTGACGACTTAAGACGAATGAAATGAGAAATTCTATCGGACTCTTTAATAGAGCTTATTGCTTTCTGATGTTTTGTTGATTAAACACGAACAAATTATTATTAACGTTCGCGCGGCGAAACCAACGTATCCTTTTATTTTGCACGTTTTAATAACATATCCGATTATGAACTCTGGATGGACATTGCGTTTAACGTTCTTAGTGTAAGGCACGAAATGTAAAATTATATCGTGGACACACCCAGGGAGTTGCGTAAATACCGAGCCACTCCCGTCTAAATCTACAATTTTCATAATAGCACAGTATCGTGGATTCATATTTACATAAATGGCCACCATACTCTGATTGTCTTTATGTTTTCTGTGCGTGCGGCCCCCGCGCAAACAAATCGGAATATTAACGTAAATAGTAATGGCGGGAAAAAAAGCCATTATGCAAATGAAACATTTTGAGGTAAATAGAAACTGACGTAATGCGATGTTAAGAAAGGAATAATAAATAGTTTTTGTTGGCGCGCTTATTAGATTATTTCTTTACATGTAAATAGTCGGCGTATGCGTGATCAAGCCGTGTCAGTAACCTGAGCTTTCCGGCAATAGATCTCAATATCGTACACTATTGATCACAATATAATGTAGCGCTTTCGGCGACAGATGATTGGTAAAAGTTTTTGTACACTTCATTCATGAATCCATAATTTATGTAAATACGTATATTAAATACATTAAAAGTTTTTTGTCGCTAATCAAAAATGCGCAAATACATATACCACTCCACTCATACTCGTACATGCCACGAAAATAAAATCGCGCGTCGAAATTATGGAATTGGCGTATCCATTGAGATGGTAGATATGAATACGTTATGATATACATTATTACATTTAATAACAAACGGTTGTTGAGAGTCGAATGTGCCACGTCACAGGCACAGGCGCCGAATAATAGAGTTCGCTCCGAACGTTTAGCGAACCCTCGAAAATTGAAATAAAAAACGACCATTCGAGATGTAACAGCGATATGATTTGGCATTTTTTTATTTTATTTCTCTTTTTCGTGCATGTTTTTAACTCTGGCAGATGGTAGAGCTGCGAACGGAATAGACACCCCGCGGGCTATGTGTAACGTTTGATTTTGTTTTGCAAATATCAACCGAAATGTTATAATTGTGTTTGTTGTTATAACTATCGCTATTGAGCTGGCTGATCTTTTTGAGTTATTTTGAAAGGACGATATGCTTCCACGATCCCTAATTAACTGATACGAGTAAGGATTTTGGTGGCCATTAAATTGAGCTATTCACAAAACTAACATTGAGCGTTTGAGTGAAAACACGTTACAAATAAATTTGTAGGTAGCTTAGAGCACAATAAAATAATGAATCCCCTAAAATATAGTTGTTCGACTCTATGTGATTTGTGTACCACTATAGCGGCCCCATTTTTGTAAGACTAACATAATTACAAGCGAGATTGTTGCAAAGTGACTCGTAATTCGAACCCTTCTGAAATATTATTTCAATATCAAAACATAGAATAGAGCGACACAAAAAAAATAAATTGAAGTGTTTTTATTAGTATTATGTATGTATTACACGTACATACACACACATATATACATATTAAAAATCTTTCGAATCTTTTGCACGGGAATCAATGCATATTTAATAATGTAGATAATGTTCCCTAAAAGAACTCAAAATATTCGGACATTCGGACCGACCCCCAAACGTAAGAATGTGATTAATTAAATAAATGTACAGAGCCGGAAAGAAATTTGCCAACCCTTGGTTCTATCATTTTTTGCTACGAACATTCCTAACCATTTTGTTCTGGGGTGTAATTGACTCATCCTTAATATTCCTTTAATTTTTCATTGCATTTTCCTACCAAATACACAAATATCTAAGTAATGAACTGCTTGTACACAGACATCACAAGCTGCATCGTAACAAGCTGTATCATAATAAATCTGATTGCTGAAGATGTGATGCAAGTGTACCGATACGTCACATAATTGTAGTAATTGCTATTTGGAGCCAACCGTCTGTGTAAATTGAGGGTTATAAAGCATAAAATCCTTAACAATCTACTGAAGCCTAGATAGAAACGTTAGCAAATCAAAACAGGCCAACATTCGCTCGGATTTCCAATTAAAATTCCTATACATGAGCATTGTTACGAATCGGATATGTCTATTGTCTATGGAACAGTTCTATCTATTACCTACGTATGTGTATTGTGCGATTCCAGTAATCGTGTGATGTAAACAGTGTGCTCTACCAGAGCATGTTTGAACTCGAGTGTGTGCGGCTTACGCAATATGTCTTGTAGCATAGAACTTTATGTAGTCATTGGTCATAAGATCTGACACAGTAATATTAACATTACACATCGTATTTCTAAGATTACTGATGTATTTTAGATATTTTGCTGTGATTAATTTTAGTCATGTTATGTTTATTTTAGACATGGTACTTTTATTTAATTGTAATCCAATTTAGTTAGTTTTATTCTAGTGGTTGATGAACATTTTAAGTGTCATTTTTAAACTGTCAATTTTATCATTGGAGACAAAAGAGTAGTATATCTATGATACTGCAGGACAATACAAATATGAACAAATCACAACATATGTATAAAAAAATACATAGGCCCTAATAATAATTAAAAAAATTGTAAACATGAAATATGTAACGTTAAGAGCTACATTTCAAGTCAGATAAATGTAGCAGTTAATTCTTATTTCACATACAGTAAACAAGATTAGATGTGTACCACATCCTGCTACCCCGGTGGGCTAATCTGTGTGCGCATCATTATCATTCCCTGGAAAATCTATGAAATTTATGAACACCTTTCACTGTTAGAGCCGTTTGCTCAGAGACAAAGGTGCCGCTGAACAAGAGGTGATAGTATTGAAGGCATACTTCCTTCAAAGATAAAAAGTTTAGCGCTAGAATTTATAGTAGAAAAGTTATTTCGAAAGATATACCGCTTACCTGGTTTTATTATTCTTTATGGAGACTTATTAAACGTTGGATATATTGGTGATATTTGTTATTGTAAATAGAATTAACAGTAGTAAAATTTCATTATTGTCATCAAAACTATAGTGCGACTGTTGGCCATCTCTACTTAAAATGAAAAGGCTTAAGACTTCTCGTATACTTACAACGTTGGTCAACTTCAGGTTGGATCACTATATTACAAATAATAATAATGCTGTACCTATACAAGATATTTTAAATATTATATTATGTTAATTAATGCTAATGCTAATTTTGATAGAGTCGGTATAAGTGGATCTGGCTAACGGCAGTACAAGCCCGCAACAAGAGTATTAGAGTTGCGACCGTAAAATGCAAAATCGACATCGGTTGCAGTCGCAGTTGCATTTTGGTCATTTGAATTTGCGTCATGTGCTCATATCTCATATCTGTCTGTCTGTCTGTCTCATATCATATGTGCTCATATATGAGGTATACAGCCGTTCTGAAGTCAAGATATAATCTCACGTGCGTTCGCATTGTTACGAAAAATCCCATTATATGAGCTCCTACGTTTAAAATATACAGCGCTAACATAGTCATTATGTTCTACATATGTTAAACGTGCAGCGATGTCAGCGAGTCTCAGCGCCGACTGAAGCTGAAGAAATGCAAAATTGTAGAAAACATAGCTTTTCTGCTTCAATGGGTTCATAGATTATAAATCAATGTTTTTGTGTGAAATTTGTATGAATTATTTACAGCGGCTGTACACCGTGCTGACATATTGATTTAATTCTTACAAAGAAATTGATAATATTGCACAGATAATTGGCCTTCAATTTATTTTAGAATTCATCTTATTTACATTTCATTTCATATTTTGTTTTTAATCAATTTCATTTACAAATATGACGGTATTTATACAACTGGACTATGATATAGCCTTACATAATTTTAACACTAAAATTCATGAGTCTACACAGTCATCTGAATACCTACTTGTTTCGTATTTAGCATTTATGAAAAACATCGTATCACAGTTATGATGTCACTAACTGCGTGTTAACTACTGCGTGTGGTGGTTGTTTGCCCAAGAATATTTACTTACCGTAATTCAACTTCCGTACTGATAATGTTTGGGAGTCGTGCTGATATGAATAAAAGGTTTTACTATCATAAGACCCGCCCAACACTGTCCAGAACTAAATACGTGCATTTACATTTAAAATATAGAATGTTTTGCCCTTAAAAGTTAATTGGTCACCGCTTGTGCCATTGATTGTTAAATCGTACAATTCAAAACGAGGATACGTTATCAAACGTAAATCAAAATAATCGTCCAATTATATTAATTGGTGATTGTGGCTCGTTGCATTCCACTTGCAATGAAAGTGAGGAATTAAACACATGTGTAATTGTTTATCCAAATTTATTAGCAACCTAAATAGCAAACAGTTATGCATCAATGTAGTAACACAGTAGGAAGTGCAATTAGCCGGTGTTCAGCGCGATGCCTTTGACTCACTCGTGCATGTAACGCCTTATCTCTGTTGCATGTTTTTTCAATATGCAATCCCAGACAATCGTGCTGCTTTATCTGCCAATCTGAATTCTCAGGTATTTTTTCATTCGCTAACAGTTTTAATTATTGTGCCGTTTCATAACTAGCCACCGGTTCTTCGTGTCAATTGAACATCGAATAATGTTTTCGATACACACTGACAATACGTTTGTCGTACATTCGTTATGTTGTTCGTTGGTATTGGAATATTACAGACTTTATTTCCGTTATATCGACTATTTCGAGCAATCAAACTAAAATTCTATATCATAATGTATTGGTAAAATGTTAACTAAAGATGTTGATAATTGTTAATCAATTTTAAAAAGCAGTTAAAAATATAAACCTTAAAACTATTATAGTCCATTTAATTCAGGTTAAAATGATGATATACCCGGAGTTAATTTCAAGAGAAAATATATGAAATAAATATAAAATGGCAGTATGTTTGGCTCACTAAATATTTTTATGTCCAGCAAATAATCGAACACATTTCTGTTAATTAAGGACGTTGATTAATCGTCTTTCTATTTTTATTGTTTGCTCCGATGAAACTGCTTTAATCTCAGCTCAACAACTGTATAATTCGGTAATATATTTACTTTGATTTGTGCATTGGATGTTGACTTATAATGATATTCTTTACACACTAATGCGTAGCGCATATAAGCAATTTATTGCTGCAACTGTTACAAGAATTGTACAGTGTAAATGTGGTCTTACGATACATAATTATATGCCAAGATATGCATAAATATATGCCAAAAGTATTATAAAAAACGTTAACGAATTTAAATGTAGGTACGGTCTAATTATATTGCCAATTTTCAACTACAATTATTAATATTCATCCCACCGTGAAACCGTGTAATGTACACAAAATATTATGCTACAAATATGCCTAATAAACATTCACTACAATACTTACAATTACCAGCACAAGAAATACAAAAAAATACCATCCTAAATTCATGCGTGAGTGTATGATTAATTACCATAGATTTTTGTATTCAGTACAAGCACGAGCTTCGGATTTTCGTATTTAGCATATGCATAAGTGTGGTGCTAAAGTCAGTGTAAAACGGTTACCTTGTGATCGACGTATGTACTGGTACATACGTTCTCATGCGCGCGCGCCGGTGAATGCCTCAAGTTACGTCGCTATAGTTTTTTATCGAGCGAGCGGAGCAACTCGCTCGCTTGTTTCGCTCGTGTTCGCTAATTAATAATTTTCACTGATTGAGCTGTTGCTTACGACAATGCTCGATTAAATACATCGAATTAAAATCAGCGCACTAATTGTAAATTGTTGTGCTCCAATTTTTGTATGTGTTTTTCTATCATAAATGTTGTACGTTGTATTAGATATATAAATGTCGTGTGTAGGTATATACACTCGTATTTATGCCTCGTTGGTCGAGTGGTTACAAGCGTGACTGCTGACCGAGCGGTCCTGGGTTCAATTTCCGGATCGAGTAATATTGGATTTTCCTAACTTTGATTTTCTGGTAAAAAATTCTAGTAGTATTTCGAAGTCTGAATCTGCACTCGGTGTATGATATAAGGCTCAGCAAATATTCCATGATAGGACGTAAACGTATCTGGTAAAACGTGGGAGTTTACTACACTCCTTTATCAATCTCTTCGAAGATTAGAGGCGTGATGTTACGTCTATATATATGCATATAGTGAAATTATGAAATGGTAATTTAAGCGTGTTATTTTATTGCCTGTAAATTGGCTTGAGATATAATTAAAATAGAACCATATCGTCAACACTGTAGGTAATAATGTCATTACTAAAGAACCTAGTCATTTAATGCATTTAACTATTTCTCATTTAAAATATATCATCTATTAGTCTAGATATCGACTTCCCATTCCGGGAGTCTAGACTTTGATTCTCGACGCATCTCTGAATTAATACAATCACCCTTATAATGATTAGATGCTACTTGCTACAACAGTGAAAGAAAACAATGAAAAATGTTTATACTTTATTGATAGCATAACATTATCTAGGGCAGATTATAATGTTAGTTTTTTTTTGATGATGAGATGAGACATGAATGTAATAGTGGAATGATGAAACGAGCTATTGACAATTAAACAAACTTTCGAGACGTAAAGAGTTCCCAGTTTTCTTAAGTCCTCCAAATGATCTAATCAACAAGAGTTCTATTAAAGTATTCACAAGTACATATATATTTCTATACAACCTCAAAATATAAAAAGTCTAACAAGCCATATAAAACAAATTAACTCGTAACAAAAATTTCAGATTCCCCATCCTTATACACGGCCAGGAAAATATACTGTTTCGTTCCACGCCATAACGTATGGTTTCCGGAATTATGTAAAGTAGCTAAGGTGTTCCCGACGTGATATCTTAATAACAGTTGGAATGATGTAAGCTAGCCGGAAGTTGGGTGTCCGTTTACCTGATACACGTATATTTGGACAGCCCGTGTGTAAGCCGCTCCACGCGTGCCCACAAATATGTTTGACTATGTTTCAATTTTTTTACTATTGTTCAGTTTACGTTTGAGTAAGCTTTTAATCAAAGTTCATTTCTAGTATTATAATGAGTGTAATAACAGCCTAATGATCGGTGTAAAATTTAAGTTCGTAGTTAGAATAGTCCTAAAAGAAAATTTGTACTTAAAAACATACGTACTTACTACATAACGTAAAATACCATCACGCCTGTATTTTTCCAAAGCACAAGGCAAGGGAGTGTAATACTCCGTTATATTTATGACATGTATAGTATTGAAAATAACCTTAAGAACACTAGAACACTAGCCTAATATGGTTGAACACTGTAGAGAAATATATTGTTTTCTATTAAAATATGTAACACAAACAGTCTAGTCAGTGCTAATATGTAACACAGATCCCGTAAAGTTGTGGGTGCGCGATGGATACAGCAGGCCGAAGAAAAATCGCTGTTACTTGTTTTGACGTAATTCTCATGGATGGTAGCCGTTGACAGTGTCAGCTCTGGATACGTAGGAAGCATCAAATGCCAAATCTCTTTCCTTACGGACCTGACGTGATCTTCTACATTCATCACCCTCTTTATACATGTAGGTCGGTTACGGAGACTTCTGCCCCCTTTCAGCCAATATTTGAGTATCTACACATAATATTTTAATATAGTAAAAATTTCACCTGCCAATAATATTATCATTTAAGCCATATAAAAATCGTAAGCTATATACTAAAATACTGTGAGATATTATAAAACTGTATTTAAATACCACAATTTCGTATAACGTTTTAAACATATCGACTATAAATGTCGAGAAATATGAAATTCACCAATAACATACGCAGTAACCATTCTAAATGGGAACGAGACAATGTTGAACTGCAATATAACTTAGTTTTGAATCGCACATAGCGCAAACTGGTTCCGAGTAGAGACAAGCATCTTTCTTAAACAGTTGAGGCTACCGAGATGTTCGCTCGAAGACAATCGGCGGCGGGAGGCGAGTCCTTGGGCAGTTGGAATACGGAGTATTTTGTTGCATTTGGTTATTGTAAGTGCGGTTTTAACGAGGTTCCGATGCGAGGGCAGTCGTGAGCACGCACGCGGTTTGTGCCTGAAGCTAATCGCTCCCGTTGCAAATGCTGTGTGTTCTCGTGTTGCTGGAGAGCTTGGGATGCACTATGTCAGTATGTTACTTAAAATTTTGTTGCTTATATAAAATTGCTGTTTATAACAGGTTGTTTCGTACTAATTTGGAGTTATTGTGTTTTTAACTAGACATGGGTAGGCAGAGGAGTATAGTACGCTCCCACGTTTCGTCAGTTACATTTACGTTCCACCATAGAATACGAGGTGAGTCTATTGCAATAAATAAGACACAAATCTAGACTTCCAGTTATTACATATTAGGAATTTCAAATTACATAATTCCAAACAGTAGTAGTACTATATATATAGACTATATATATACGATAGTACCCGACCCGGGGATCAAACCCAGTACCTCGCGATCAACAGTAAAAATCGTTCATATATTTGGTATAGAGAAATAACATTTTTTATTACAAAATTTGTCCAAACCTTACTTTTGTAGCTAATTTTTTTCTGTAGAAATATTAAGTTAGGTAAGTAAGCTTATAAGATCGCTAGCTCTCAGTCTAGATCTAGACCACTCCACGCGCGTTCTGTATATGTCTGTACGTACATCACGGTGGACGTTTAAATTATAAATGCTTTAGTGAAATGGTATTAAATATATATTGCCTTAATTGAAAATGTGGGTAGAACGCACATATACATTAATATTTATATAAGAAACGTGTGTACGGATGTATTTATCTTTTACCTATATATTTATTGTAAGATCCTTTCTTTTTTTATATCTTGTAACCTTTACCCCGATGCCTGTTTTCATGGGATAGTCAGTTAATGAAGCCAGGAAAAAGTGGCATATAATAAAACACGAAAAGAAAAATATATCCAAAAAGTAATTTACGAATGAAATTTGTTTTAAAAACGTGTAAATAATGTTACTGGGTCCATTAATCAGTAGATAAAAAAGTTACCCTTTTAATTAGCGGTGAAGGAATATTTTTCTATTTAAGCTCGGATTACAAGTAGCGAGCAAGGACTTAACCGATTCAGTTATAATAATTCTTCGGGACTCTTATAAATAAGAAAAATAAGGGATTTCTGTAGCGGGGCGTTATAAAAGGGGTAAGTGTGGGCTTGCGCTACACAGGAAGCTTTAAGATACTGGCAGGCTGTACTGATACAACATTAAAAGAACTAAAACAGATATTATATAAATGGCAAATAAGTAGAACTCATGTTGATTAATTTCAGTGAGGAAAATATATAAAATAAATGTAAGGTCACCTCTTTTATAGCTTTTATTAACAAATTATCAAGATAATTAAAATTAAAGGCTGTATTTTTGAACAATTCACTATTAATGTTATAACAATAATATTAAAGAATTGAACTATAAATTTGAATTTAGCATTTCGAATTAATTCTTTCTATTGCATTCATGATTATGAAATTGTATTCCAAATTCGAATTTTGAAGTGATTTTTTTATTATCTCGGTCGAACACTACCAGCACTTCTCCCAATGTACAAAAGTCCTTAGGCGGCCTCAGATCTACAAGTAAGAAGTAATGTACTAATTGGGTTGTTTTCAGAGCTGAATCGCGGGTGAAGGGAAATTAATGCCCTCTGGAGAATAAATGTGCAATTATTTTCCTCGAAAAATGTTTGTAACGCTCGTGTCAAAAGTTTGTTTAGAGGCAGGTGTGGCGGAAGAGTTGGTATTATTTGAATCTCTCTCATTTTAGCGCTTAAATGCCATTTTTGTTTTTGTACTATCTTAAAGTTACTTTCTCACTATTTATTATAATTGGATTATTGGATTTGTATAATTTTTTATATTGGTTTATTTGTATTTAAAATCATTAGGTAATAGGCTTTTCTTTCAAGTGGTTAGAGAAACTGACTTTTGGTTGAGACGGGTCGCCGGTTTAATTCCCACGCATTACAAATATTTCCTTTAATGATTGCCTTGTTTACATAGCATATACTGTCTAGTTTGGGAACAGATGGCCGTGTGTGTGTCTTAAGATATTAGTAAAACGTAGTAATTACACTTTTTGGAACTGGGTGTGTATATCTAATAAACTCATGATAGAGTCGTAACAAAAAAAACGTAACATCACGCCTGTAACCCCCGAAATGGGCAGAGGAGTAGTTCACTCCCATATTTCAACAGTTACGTTTATGTCCCTTGGAATAGGTGGTGAGCGTACTGCCATACACTGGGCGTAGATCCATTCGGAGTAAATACTAGAAATTGTAAATTAGAAAAATGCTACAATACCCGACCTGGGATTTAAACCCAGGACCTCCCGACCGGTAGTCGAGCTTGCAACCACTGAGGCGGTGGATGATACAATCAATAATTTATAATGAAATAACAAAATTGGAAATTCCTTAAACATTAGCAAATAAATGGTATAAATGTCGAAGATGCTAAATTTTCTTCGAGGGCCATTATTATTGGATTACGATTCCAAGATATTTAATATCGCATAAACCGACAGTAGGTAGCTATACCTACAGACTGCCACTCATATTTACATTATTAATTTGATTTAAGGAGGGACGGGAAAATAATTATTTCTGCGTTTTAATTGAGATTTCTGTTTATAGTGTCTTACGTAGAGATACAAATGTAATAAGATATATTTCATAGGTAAATATTCACCGAATGATAATCTAACATGACATTGATGACTACACCAGTACACCACCAGTGAACTAACACTCCCGCGTTTGACCAGTTACGTTTACATCCTCGTACCATAAAACAGGCGGTGAGCCTATTGTCATACAGCACACAGATCCAAACTCCAAGCAACGACTAGACATTTCTACTGGAAAATCTATGTTCGAAAAATCAATTTGTACCCGACACGGGATTGAAGCCCAGGTCTCTAAACATAGAAATATATGGTGCTCGATGCTCGATATCGATACTCTCTACCTACCACGTAACAGACTGGTGTGATACTGTAATAAACAATTTTTTTATTGGTATACTTTTCCATAACACATGTATGTAACTGTACTATTTTAGTTAGGTGAGTTTATAAGCGAGATATTAAAATAAGTCTATGTTATATTATTCCAACAAATAATAGGCAGCGAAGAGGCACATAGGCTTAAATGGACTGGTAGACCCCCACATCCCGGCATCACATTCAATTACACGTTCAGCCTAGAACATATCAATCTAACAGGCGCTGTCAAATGTAATTTATCTGTTACCCACAGACAATAGAGTTGTGAGTTTGTGTGTTGTGGTCGCGATTTGTTTATTATTTGAAGACGTGCACTTACTGTGTGTTCGACATGTGAATGTACGTCATACGTATATATACATAGCTACTTAGACGTGTGTAAAAGATTCGAGGTTGTCTATGTTTGGCAATATTGTTCTGTATTGTTCAAATGTAGAGAAATGTCAAGATTGACATTACAATCAGAAATAATAAACAATATTATTGAATGTTATTACCATTACATCGTTTTGCCGGTTCCGTTATGACGTAGGCAGAGAGCTCCGAGTGGTAACTAGTCGCATATGTATCTTTATAAAACTTATGTACTTCTTTTACACTCATAACTCTTTTAATAAACGCACTCCAGTTTCGGAGGGTACTGTCTCCCTTGCTAACGAGTATCTGATCTATTTTGGGAGGATACGTGTGAGAAATGAACGATGCGGAAATATGAAGAAAATACAAAACCATAGCCTCTGCAGTAAATTGAGCGTGTTCAATATAATCTATTTATTTCACATTGTTACATCTACCTCCCAATGGAGCCTCCATTGATATTTTACGAAACATCAAAAACGATACAAAATAAATTAATATAATACTCCTCTCAGTCGCTACATCAAAAGAAACAACCGAAACGTTTGTGGTCCATTTATTTACTAGTGATTCGTTACGGGCTGGGCGGATACTTGCTCTGATGATAAATTGTAAACAGTCATTCATTTTTCTTTTTCTTACCCAAATACCTGTACTTAGTAATTTGAGTCATAATCATATTCCCAGTAGGATCCTTATCCTATTTCTAGTTTTAAGCAGATCGCCAAGTTAAACTGGGATAGGGATTCCAATTTTGACTCTTCGTGAGCTTAAAATAAAGCACCAATCTTACATAAGAGATTTTCTATGACATAGCGGATTGACAGATGATCTTTGTTTCGTAATTCAACTCGGTAAATATTTTTATTGACTAATTTCAAATTATTCTCATGATGTTTTATCAATTAGGCGATTTAATTAAGTAGATGGATGATAAAGAAAGACAAAATTAAGGTAGTTAAATATAACAACCATTGATTAGGAGGGAAAATAAACGCTAAATTGCACTTATTTACTGGGTCGCGACGATCAATCATGGCGGCCAAGTCATCAGCCAGTTCAAATGTCAAACGAACCTAGGGTGGCGATAAAAAGAAGAAAAAATTTTGTTGCCATTATTAAAAAAATGACTGTGACTTTATTTCCATTGTCGATTGTCGATTTAGGATTATTAACTGACTTGCGTTATTTTTTGTGTTTTAATATTGATAGATTGGTTTTTTTGAGTAGGTGTCTTTTGATATTGTTATGCGTGAGCATTGCCACCGAAGTGCCGATTATAATATCGGTGAGAATGGAACCAAAACAGCGCAAAATAACAGTCATCGGAGCCCGAACACACTGAGTGAAACGTATTGTCTGAATGTTAAATCAGGCGATGTTGATTGAACCGATTCATCGGCTATTGAGTCTTTTTGTTCCATAAAATAAATTACTTTTAGCAATAAGACGTCTTCATCGGCCATCGCGATTGGCTATTAGTTTTTTAAACTTTACAAAAAACATTACCGTTCACACGTATATCGCTATATTATTATTAATTTATTTCTTTATTTACTAAAAAATATTTAGTCAAAAATGTTCTATCTATAAGACTGCAAGACTGCATGCTAAGTGTCGGTGGCTTTTAATAATAATTAGAAGATACCAGGCATATATACTTATATTATACGTAGATATAATATCTTTTATGTCCTGTCTGATAAATGTTTATTTGATGAAATTATAATAAATATAAATCTTTTCAGTATTATCAAGACATAATTAATTCTCAATACAGGCCTAATTCATATTCTCTATAGTTTTGTGCATAGGTACATCCAATTTAATTTGATGAAATTGACTCGGTTTTATGATTTCGTTTGCGTGATCTTGCCCAGTAATAATCGAATGAATTCGTCCATTGGGATAGGGGAATTCTATATCGTAATAACTCAATATTAATAGACCCAATTTATACGTACCTTTAATATTTTTGATGAAAGCAATGTATGATTAATAATAAATCCGAATGTGAAACGTGTTGAGTAAAATACGCGAGCGGTTGAGGTTGTGAATTATATTACGAGTGTATATCATTGGAACAATAATAATCAATATTACAAATTGAGAGTATGCGCCGTAGAAATGCAATGCCGCGAATGCAAACACGATTCGGATCGCGTGCAGGCGCACAATATCATCGGAGTCAAACCGTTCCACGCTACCCCATATTTTAACAACTGTCCTAATACATCTTGCAATGTTGTTTTTAACTGTTTTTGCCACATTATTGTTTGTACTTTTTGGAATGTTTACTTTTAATTTTTGTAGATGGATTTTTTTGTTGCAATCTATATTATGTATCACAGATTATTTCTAACTGTCGAAGGATTTAAAGAGTTTCGAACACTGTTTCGGTATTTTCGTTTTTTCTTGTATCATATGGTTATGTATAATTTTATGTGCATGTAAATTTATCTGTGTCGAAAAGCTATGCTGAAAAGACAAAATTTTTTGAAATTTAAAGTTTTCAACGAATTGGACGGATTTTTTTCTTCATTTCAGGTGCCTGTCAATGAAAGCGCCAGACAGGTATGTCGCTAGTCGCACGCGCGTTCTGTTCGTTCGGCCGGATTCGGTTACGTTCGGATACGTTCGGGCGGGCCCGGCCGGTGGGCCGCTAGGCACGGGCCAAAGGGGTAGCTTGGAAGACCACACGACACACCCGCGACGCAGGACTTAGCACAGTATTATTTTCCATCAAAATTGCTTTTTAATGTGTGTTATTTTTGATTGTTTTATGGATTTTTTCGCAAGTTCCATTTATAGTTCATTAAGGTATGCCATTTTTCACCTATGATTGGAACTAGAATGTAATCGATCCCATTTTTCACTTTTCTTTTTTTATTTGATTGCTTGATTGGCCAGTTCAGTCTTCTTATATCCAAGTGCACATGTCTGTCTCGGTGGTGTGATTTTTGTTTATGTACTGTAAATGGAATTACTGTGGGTAACATGTTAGTTGTCGTAATTTTGCTTCCAGGTTACACCCTTTTTAAATTTTGTTCAAAATGAAAATTCTCAGTTAATCACAGATAAATTTACAGATATTATTCATTTAGAAAAAAAATTCTATATATATATATATGTTACGCATTTTTACGTTCAGTTTTGTAAGCATGATTGAGTGTTTTTATTTTAAGTATATAGTGTTTGTTCAATGTTACGCCGCTCGGTAAGTGTTTTAGAATAATTTGCCGCGTACCGTTCCAACGGAAATGATG
>DWMG01000334.1:0-20913 GCA_018244855.1 Elbella merops
ATATGCTCACCACCTATTCCATAGTGGGATGTAAACATAACCGGTGAAACGTGGGAGTGTTCTGCATTCCTCTGGCTACCTCTTCGGGGATTACAGGCGTGAAGTTACGTTTTGTTTTTTTTTTAGTTTGTAATATATTTTTTATTTTTTCACTAACCCATACAACAGTGCTTAGTATAGTCTATCTATACATATATGTATGTATGTATAGTTATCATGGTAGCTTAAAATACTCATATACTATTTCATATCTTTTATTTGCAGGTTTGCTAATGGGAGTGTTTGATGGCCATGGTGGTCCAGCTTGTGCACAAGTTATATCAAAGCGGTTGTTAAATTATATTGCTGCAGCACTCCTACCTGTGGATTTAGTAAATAAATATATAAAACAGGAACATAAGGGAAGACTCGTAGAGACTTACAATGATAGGGTAAGTAACATGTAGCATCACACAATTAAGCCCTCAACTGGTAGGTAGAGGAACATAGAACACTTCCATGTGTCTTTAATGTAACTCAATCTTTAATGGCTTAGAGTTAAATGAATATGAAAATAAATTATGACTTGTTTAGATGACTTATTTAAACTGAAGATAATATGTTTAGAGTACTAGGAATTGATATAAGACCTGCAAGGAATACACAATTTTACCTTTGGATTACCCCTCATATGATTTATAATGGTTATCAATGCATCAATTTGCATTTCGCAAAACCAATACTTAACTTTAAGAATACTTTTCAATAAGAAATAAATTTTACTTGCAAGTGTGATATCACTTTTTTTCAATAAATTTTATTAGCTCAATAATTTTTTTTTACTGTACATCTTCATTTTCTTTCCAGGCTGATATAATACAAGATCTCAAAGTTATCTATGAAAAAAGTTTCAATGATTACTTGTTACAGTTGGCTAAAACAGCCAAAGACGAAGTTGATGTGAAAGAATCATTAGAAACAGGAATTTTACAGTTGGATAGTGACTTGTCCAAGGAGGTCTTGGAGCCTTTTAAATCTGAAGGTGCCATAAATCCAAAAACTCTGTCTGTAGCGTTATCCGGTGCTGTAGCTTGTATATCATACATAAATGGGCCGAATCTATATGTTGCTAATGTGGGTGATTGTAACGCTGTCATAGGTACAATTACTGAAGATAATGAGTGGATAGCTAAAAAGATCACCAAAGAACATAATTCTGAAAATATAGATGAATTGAAGAGAATTTGGAACGAACATCCAGACAGTGAGAGAAAAACGGTGATAAGAAGAGATAGACTACTAGGTGAGTTAGCCCCGTTACGCAGCTTGGGAGACTATCGGTACAAGTGGCCATCAGAAATCCTTTCCTCCATAGCCGTGCCTTTAGTGGGTCCGAAGGCGATACCCGCGAATTATCACACGCCGCCCTATCTAACAGCTAAACCGGATGTATATTATCACAGGCTCACGCCAAAGGACAAATTTTTGATAATCGCTTCGGACGGTTTGTGGGATATGTTGACTCCATTGCAGGCCGTGAGACTGGTAGGTGAGCATATAAAGGGGAAAGTGTTTTTCAACGCACTTAAACTGCCGCGCAAGAACATTCAGCTCGGCGATATAAACGAATTGTTAATACATAGGAAGGAGAGTTTGAAGAGTAAACCGAAGGATAGAAACGCGGCAACACATTTAATAAGGCACGCCATTGGTGGCACAGAATATGGCGTTGATCATTCGCGTCTCGCTCATTTGCTAAGTTTGTCTTCCGACGTTAGCCGTATGTTCAGAGACGACATGACGGTAATTGTTGCTTATTTTGATTCTGAATTCATCAGACAGTGTCCAGCTTAGAATAATCCAGTGCATGTGTCGTTCGTTCCTTTTGTACTATATACAACAGGCCTTGAAACATGTTGAAGAATACGAAAATTTCAAACAAATATCACGGGAAATTATGAGTTTTTTAGTGTTCCTATTGCGGTGTAATGTGATATAGAGTAATTATTACAGCATGTGATCATTTTTGTGTTCAATTAAGTAATTATGATTTTACTGGCAGCACACAAATGTAAATTAATTACAGTGTACCTTGAATTGGGGCAATATAGTTGAAGAAATACGGTTACGTAATAGGTTAGAGATCGAATTGAATTTCTGTTGTTTAGTTATATTATTGCAAAGCACATAAACTTATTATTGTGTTGTCGATTATTATAATTGTAGGTCGTTAAAAATTCCTTAAGCGCATATTACACTACTCAATACGTAGACAACCTATTTAGAAAAACTAAAGATGTATTTTCATATAGAACAGATGATTATAATGAAGCTAGTAGAAAAGTTTGACCGTTCTAATTCCTAGATTTTCCATAGAATAGGCTAATTCACTCGCATCAGTACGATTTAGAATTAATCAGTAAGCTCTCACGCTTTGAGCGAAACACAAGTGCATCTGCACGGGACAACACAGATAGTGCACGCTAAAAGATACGTTGTAATGCAAATATCAAAATTATATACGGAAATGTCCTATCTCTATAATAAAAATTTAAAAAAACCCATATGCTCAGACACGAGATTCATAAAATCTAAATTCTCGGAATCCATATTTAAACAATTTCTAAATTCGTGTTACTTTCATAACAAGAACTATTACTTTATCCATTTCTTTCTTTCTCTTTCTTCTTTTCGTTACTTCTTCTAAATGTCTAAAGTACCCGTTGCGGCTAAGGCAAGCCATATCTTTTGTTGTTTTCCTAATACGGCTACGACTACAGTCAATTTAGTGTTGTGTGATCACTATCTTTATGTTCCTAATTCTTCCTAATTAGAATATCTACGAATGGAAAAGTGTAATGCGCGCTTTATTTTGTAACAAGCTATTGGCAGACACATTAGATTGTAATCCAAAAGGAGGTCGGTTTGTACGGTTGATTATGAACCCTTTGGACATAATATGTAGATTAGGCTCAGTTATAGTTCTATTTCATCGCTTAATGGCTGTACGAGCTCGTGTAACACGAGTTTGTTGAGAATATTTATTGGGCATTTAATTCCGCCAAATGATTATCGGTTTATCAACACTTTTGTTGTTAGGAAAAATCTTATTATTGTATATCTTGTATTAATTTTTTTGTGTGTCTGTGTAAGGGTGGTGTGTGTTTGTGGGTGTTTTTTGTCCGTTTTTATGTGTTCATTTAATTGAGTATTTATGTGTGTGCGATTGGATGTTGCAATCGAATTGTGTTCTTTGAAATAAGTTGTAATTAGATTTTAACAGATTTCACTTGCGCTGCCGTCGAGATGGAGGTTTTGCGCTGTATAAAATATTATATGCTTTGTCACTAATACGCTGCTACCATAACAAATTTCTTTAGGATGGATTGCTCAGTGTTTGTGCGATAAATCACTGGATAAAGAGACAAAATGTAAAAAAATAGCTTTGCACTACACGTCGCTATTGTCTATACATTAAATTAACTTGTACATATTTTATTCTTGTTCATATTTTATTACAATTATGTCTTCTTAATTATCTACGGATAATAAATTCACAATTGATTTGAAGCAATAATTGTTAGTTGTGTGATAAAATAACGTTCAATATTGTGTAAAAAATGCGATTACATTAACGCTGTGTGATAATATGTCAACGAATACACGGCAAATAGATACAAAAAAAGAATATTTGCGATAATTGTACATTGTACATTCATATATAATTTTATACCTATCTACTGACGAATTTTGTTATTTAAAAGAGTGCTGGGAGTTTTTTTTCTCCGGCTTTTTTTCTCCCGGTCTACTATAGCCCGAGGGGCGCACAAAGCCGATGTATAAGTATAAGTATATATATATAACATGACCTTCATTGAGTGTATGTATATAACTTATAATGAGTAAAATAATTTGAATTTGAGCCCGTGGTATTGTATAAAACTGTACTTAAATACGATTTTTATGTGCGAGGGATTATCTACTTGAGTATTTATTATAAGTTGTAGACTTTTTACAATACTATTGGGTAGATAGGTGCAAAATCGTATGTTGGATTTCAAAGAAAAATTCACTATTTTATAAAGTTCGTTTTTCAAAACGTGTCATTGCTGGTCTCCGCACTGGTCCTTACAGCGTCATCGAAAAATATTCGCTAGTTGGAAGAGATTAGTTGGGTATCAGGTGAAGGATTCGGTTGGAGATGTTTTTTCCTCCCCAGATAGGACAGTGAGGATATTTCCCTTTGGAGTTGACAGGTCGCAACGACCGGGTCTATATAACCATGTAAAATTGTGCCTTTAAAGAATATAAATATTCGACGAATGTAGCATTGAAAATGGCTGGTAGCGGCGACGGCACTTATGGGAAAATAATTGTTGTGTTACAATTTATGAGACAATGTTTAGATTGTGAGTGGGTGTTTACTTACATTATTAAACTATGAGACGTCAACAAACAGACACCTTTAGTTGACCCATAGTTCTTTGTATTCAATATTAATTAGATACAGGTATTTCAGTAAAAAATGTGACAATATGTCTAGTATTACTCGGGTGTCTAGTTTCGTAGGCGAACTAAGCCTGAGTTCAGTTGCTTTCTTCTAAAGGCTCGGATACAAGTACACTTAATTTTTAATGGAACACTTAATTTATATTAATCATCTGTTTACTTCAAAAGCATATATGCATCTTTGAAACACATGTTGATCATCATCTCATTTACTTATCCACTTCATTCTTCTTAGAATAAGGACGTTTATGCTCAAGCCTATTCATTTATGCCACTTATGGATTGTCTCTGTATTTTCAAAGTTACAAATTCGTTGTTCGTTCGTTGCGCCTGAGTGAAGTGTTTTGTAATTCTAATTCATAATTAAAATATTTCACGCTTAGCAATAAAGTTGCACAAAACGAAATTATTTCTTAATCATTGTCAACCTGTCTCCGTCCACTATAGGATACGGCTCTCCCCAAAGGGAGTTTTGTCTGTAAGCCCTACCCTAGGCACGAAGGGCAGGGATCGTATACTTTAACATTATAACATTAGTTCGTTTACTAGTCAAGTAGTTTGTAAATGTTTACTAAATATTCATGTTTAGTTATGTTATGTCGTGTTTTATTAAATCATTTACATTCATAACGGATATCAATTATAAAGTTGACCGTCAAAATACATTACAAATCTTTTCGGTCTCTTTTATAATTGACAAAAATTTTCGAGCTAATATTTAAATGCATTTCAATAATATTATAATATTTTCATTACCAGTTTAATGATGCAACAATATGATGTTATTATTATTTGTATTATAATTGAATTTTTTCATATATTAAATTCGGCGTCCATGTGACAAACGTATTTATTATATTACTTTTTATTATGAATTATGTTGATGTGCGGAACGAGAATATACTGGTTAATAATATTTTAAATTATTTTAATTATCAATAATTTAATACGTCATTTTTTAAACTGATTTTCTATATATATAATTGTATCGAAGCATTTAAAATATTTACTAATCTTTTTTACAGATATTCATAACGGATTGATTGCGTTAGCGTGTGGTCTCTTTTTGTCAAATAAGGTCGTTTTGTGTTGGTTTTCGTTATTTTAGTATTTGTCTAAATTTATTCCGTTACAAGAATTAGTCCATTTTTCGTTGGTTCCATTCAAAATGTAATACAAGCTATCGAACAGAATTCATTTTAACACATAGGTTAAGAAATTTGTTAAATGTTGAAAATTCAGAAATCTGTTGAATGTTAAAAAAGCTCATAGACGAAAACCTCATTTTTAATACATTTTTTAACTATTCGAGGAATTAGATAAGTAGGTTTTGTAAGGTGGTTAAGAGTTTTGTATTTATAATATTTGAAAGAGCACCGCTTGTAATATTCTTGCATTCATTACATTTCTTAAATTTTGGTGGTAATTGATTTGTTAAAATAAATGGTTAATAATAATTTCTATGTTGTTTTTTATTTAATGCAAATTATATGTAAAACAGACTGCCTACACGGTCTCGTGTTGCAAGCGCGACTACAGATCGAGACGTCCTGAGTTCGATCCCAGGGTCGGCTACGATTGAATTTTTCTCACTTTAATTCTTTTAGTGGCTTGGTGTCTATATCTGTGCCTGGTGTATGGTAACAGGCTGACCACCTATTCCATGGTGGGAAGTTAATCTAACTGGTAAAACGTGAGAGTGTGCTACACTTCTCTGCCTACACATTCGGAATTTACAGGCGTCATGTTGTGTTTAAACTAACAATTGGCATACCTATATTATTTTGTGATATTGGTTTGATAGGTATTAATTTCCTAGTTTCCTAATATTATCCAAGTGCTTTCATATAAAAAAAATAGTATTCTCATCATCAGCCTATCTCAGTCCACTGCTGGACATAGGCCTCCCCCAATGAGCGCCATGTACTGTATTGAAAACGACTAATTTTACAAATATCAAGATGTAGGTATTACTAATTACTATGTACATAATATATCGTCAGGTCCCTTACACGGTAGGCAGAAAGCATACCGAACGAATGGCAGTAGGCAGAAAGCATACCGAGCGAACCGAACGAATACCAGTCTCTATATCTACGAATTTGATGTGCTTTTTCTACATTCATGATTCTCTTCATACACATGATTCTCTTCATACACACATGCATGTGTTAAAGAATTGCCTCCCATCATTGTGTTTCTCTTTTGTCAGTCCATAAACATATTCGTACTAACAGAGCATGTCCTGCCTAATTTTTACCACAACATTCTCTCCAGTAAAGTATTTTTGAATAACTGTATAACGAATGCGGTCGGCTAGTTACTAGTCACGGATGCGGATTGATGATCTCATTTCGACCGTGTTTATTTTGGTTTCATTTTTTTCAAATATCCAATACTCGCTTACATGTAGTAGTGTGCCAACAAAACAGAACAATCTTAAACCAGTAAGCACGGAGTTGTGTGTGGCTAGCAGAGCTCGTTGGCTTAAATGTTGGCAATTGTGTAAGTTACCTAACCGTCTATTCGTCCCAGTCTAAGTGTCTGTATCAGCCGTGTATCTGATTAAGACATCCGAGATACATACACAAGGTCATCCCGTCCACTGCTGGACATAGGCCTCTTCAATAGCACGTCACTGAGCTCGATATTCAGCTCTTCGCATCCAACTACTACCAGCCACGTCGCACATATTAATAACATCAAAATATAGTGAGGTATGTGTCTTTGTATGAACATTGAAACAACTTGTTTTACGTAGGAACTTGGCATTGTAAGGAAATGAAACAACGTTTTGTTATTAATTCCTTTATTTTTAATAATCCATTTATATTAAAAGTGAATATTATGTTGTAAAGTAGGCGAATAGAAATTACTATTTACATAGTAAAAGTGTTGTTATGTATTCAAAATCTGTCTTACAGTTAAAATAAGTTACTTTATGATAGCGAACTCCTTGTGTGATGGTGTAACTAAGCATAGACATAGTTTTTGAATTCAAGGTATCTATTGCGATTTTATAACTACAGTTCTTATGTATCTGGCCGTGGATGTTCAAGAGGGCAGATGGAAAAGTATCAGGATTTCTGCACGTGCATACTAGGTGTTGTCCATAGCTGTCGGTAAAATGTTTTAACTGTTGACCCATAGTTAGGTTAACATTAGTTCGTCTCTACCATCGACATTGATGTAATTCGCTACCATAGAGTTCCTAAATAAATTAAAAGAGTTATGTGCATTAGTAATATTGGTTCACACCGGTGTTTTCACATCTTTGTTTTGTTTTACATAAAATAATTTACCGCTTTTGATGACGTTTTCACAATATCTTTATTATATCTCTTTCCACATTATATTGTATGTAGTGTATGTATTTTATCATGTAGCATACGAATTTTAATGATGGTCTCGAACAAAAATGTATTTGCGGTATCTGTAACTTACTGCTGTGGTGTTGTACTAGGGTACATATTTGTGTGATTGTATTGCAGCGAAATAGGTATATGCACAACTGAAACCTCGCAGAGACGAATTGTGATTTGCAAATAATAAAAACCAAAGAAAGTGACGGTAATGTACATATATAGCCCCATACGCGGGTGCATCTAAGAATAACGTTACATCATTAATGATTTGAAATAACATGACTCAACATTTAAGTACCTATATTAAATCGGAATTATCCAATACAACTTACCTACAAGTTGTCCTAATATTAGGAGAATCAAATGCTTAAGTATAGGTAAGATTAATCTAAAGACAAAAATAGATCAGAGTGAGGTGAACTCGTGTGTTGCTGAAAGTGCCGATAGGTGTTCTGTTTAAACAATAGTTTACATTATTCATGTCAACTGTCACCAAGAAATAAAAGATATAAAATCATAATATTCGATGATAGAAAGACAGATAGAAAGCTCAGCAAAGTAACACATATTAAAGCATATTTAAGAGGTTTGTTGAGCCTGATCTCTGATGATTCTTTATTCATGCAGTATGCATTTCTCTCATTTTAAGAAACATCCATAGATTAAATTAAAATAGATGTATCTTATTTGCAATAAGAATTTATTCACATTTGCAATCGATACCATTTATATTTATTTATGCTTTGTAAAATGCTGTTATTGTTTAAGAGCACATAAAAGATATACTTTCTTTTTTTTGTTCTACGTGGCAAATGTCAGATATTACCACTTCATCACTGTATTTACGCATTGTTTTGAAAGTCTGTGCTCACAGGTCGTAAAACCAAAATATTTTTCACGTAATTTCATATTGTAGCTGATTTTACATAGTCTACTGAAATATTTAAACTGATGTAACAAAATGCAGGCCGTCAACAAATCCGCTCTAAAGTTTAGAAACAAAACTAACTGAACGTTTACACTTAAACCTAAGTGAAATGCACAGCCCGCAACAATTTCCTACTCTAGTTCATCAAATTCACCTTAATGCCTACAAACTTCGTCCGAGGACCCAAATTGACTTGCCATTCAAGTTTTCGTCGCAATTCGATTCCATAAACTTCATCAATCCAAAAGGCGCAATACAAATATTCAGAAATAAGAAGCAATGTTATGGTTCCTTATGTGACTCATTCATTTTGTTATTACAATTGCAGTGAGTTCAGATGTTTTTAGAAAATTTGCGTTTATGTAAACCAATGGAAAATCATTTGCATGAGACAGGTACGCATTATACGTGATAACAAAATTCTTAGAAAGCAAATTAAAGCTTTCAAAAATATATAGGTAAGTGGGGCTAGCGTGATCACCAACTTGTATGCGTTTTTCTTGATATTTAATCCCCAAGTAAGTAAAATTGTACTATAAAATATACGCTTTAATGGCATATTACTGTTTGAATATAGATCTAATATGTTTTAATATGCTTTACTGAACTCGCTAAATATAAGTGATATAAATATATAAATACTTAAGTATTACATTTTTTTTTCGAAAACAACTTTATCACTAGTTAACTGCTTTTAAAAGTCTACGAAACATAATATATAAGTGAATTTAACTTCTTAATTTAAGTTATAATTATTCGCTAAAATATTATTTTTTGACTTTCAGTAATTTTGATAAAAAAGTTTACAGCTCGGATTACGGTCATGCCATATGGCACACCATAATGTGATAATAAAACTATGGGGCTGTAAAAACCCAAAACGTGTAGGTACTTATGCCAAAAATTTTTATATTGTCCCAATATGCGAATATATAATGGGGCGTAACACTTAAAAACCTATTTTATCAACAACAGTAACGTGGTAACGTTGTTTTTAAAAAAAGTTTAAGGTAAAAGGCAAAGGTATAAAAACCTTCGTCGAAACATTACAGTTGACACTTTTCCTATGCAAGTAATGTAATGTAGTTAAAACCGACTCTAGAAGTGAACAATACACAGATACAATACGATAGGGTTTATATTAAAATGTTCTACTTGACAACATTTAGAGTACGTACGTATACGTACGTACGTACTCTACGTATACGTACGTAGTATACGTATACGTATACGTACGTACGTACGTATACGTATTGGATTAACTACAAATGTTTAATTATTGTATTATTAAATGCCTATAAGATACTAATATGTACGAAATATGTCGAGTATTTATGTTTAGATATATGTATTTGAGAAATTAAACTCTAGATACATATGTATATTATATAATGTGGTACAAAAACACGAGGTGTACAACGACGTTACGTGTAACGATTCAGTTTAATGCTAAGCATATTGTATGGGAAGAAAGTTTGGGTTATCGATCAAATATGGATTATCAATCGTTGCAGAGATAATTTAGTTTTACGAATCAGTCACAGCTGTTGCGCACGTCGTGTTTTTGTTTATGTACCTAATGGTAACAGATAGGTGAAAAGTTTCGCAAGATACAATTATTCGGCTACAATAATCAAAAGTAGTACATCAACAGTTATTCTCTCGCACGAATCCCGTATGTCATGGGTGGGAAGTATTTCTATTACATTATATATTTATCCATAATACTGAAAGAATTGTCCTTGAACAGAATGAGCAGACCCAAGACAGACAGAAATACAGACAGCCTTTCTGCATCACGTTTACTTGGAAGAGCTGATACAATTTGCCAACACGAAATGGATAGCGAGGATTTTACATCGGCTTCAAATTTAAATAAGTACGTACTCGTATCTCTACATTATTCTAAAAATCATGTTCACAACGAACCATCCTGTACGTGTTCGCTTTTCAAAATTTCTAGGTGTTTCAAGCATTGTTCGCATTTTAATTTTGAATTACATTTGAATTAAGCATAATATCGGATACAAATACGTTAATATTCGAAGCTTCTTCTGTCACATTTTTGATAATTACATGGCAATAAATTAAAGAAACATGTTATTTACGTAGTCAGTTGTTAAGTCGGCATTATAGGATATGGTGAGTTGCCGCTATAAATGGATAAGCGTCCTTCAATGTAGAATAGCGAGCTTTTGGGCAATTACACGTGGAACCAGATGCATAGTAGGTATAGCGAGCGCGCGGCTGGCATACTGCCCAGCGTGATGTCATTTTTTACCAGTTTAAGCCTCTCTTAGCATACCGATACCAAAGTTGATTACGTATTGATGGCCTGCAGAAGATTTGGCGATTACATAAGACACTTATGTTCGCTCCGCCCTCTGGTTATGAATAACGAAATATTATACTGTCTCTAGAAAGAGTAAGAACACGATGCTACTACGTAATACGTTCAGCGCCCCGCTCACTTAGTCATTGGCCATCTGATCTAATAACCTACTACAAATAAATAAATTTACCAAATAAATAGCCTCGCGATTTTCCCGGATTCATATTGGCAAATGTTTAACTTCCAAACCAAACAAACACCCGCCTCGTGATCCCTACCTACTAGTAACGTCTATAAAAATAAAGCGGTTGAAGCTAAAGCTTATCGGATGTAACATGGCAGCAAATGTATAAGCTATTGTGTAGTGTTAAACACGTGGCGGTGTTTTGTGTGGAGCTCCTTAAGTAAATGAAAAGTCCGGCGAGAGAATAACAGTTGATTAATCGCCCCCAAGCGATAGGGCCTGAACAATGCGCGGGTCGGCCTTGCTGCCCTCGCGGAACTCCTCGAGGGTCAGGCGGTCGTCGTGGTTCTTGTCCATCTGGTCGAAGATCTTGTCGACGCGCTTCTGCGGAGTGTTCTCGTCTTCCGGCTGCGGTGTTTGACCCTTAAAACAATCAAATGACAGATGAGCAAAACGCATCACACCACCCGGAGTGCGTAATTATACGTTCTATTGAATATGGAATAGAACGTATTGAAAATAAGTAAAACTTAAATATAAATAATTCAATTAAGTATCTGATGGTGTGTTTGCTGATTTCAATTAGAAATTTGAACTTCACGGTTTTCGTTACGAGTAGCTAAAATTAAATAAATGACGTCAGAGCTCTGAAATGTTGCTTATTCGTAATTTTATTTTATCAGGCTCATAAGCTCGTAGTAAATAGATATGACTCGTACACAAATCAACTACTATTAATACATTATAAATATAATTCGAAATACCACGCTTTATATCACGCTAGTCCACGATTAATGAGGATATTGAGAATTGCACGAATATTAGTGGACAGAACTTGATATTTTTCCTTCATCGCCGTCAATCGTACCCTATTTTATCATACTTTTTTTTTCAATAGGTACTATTGGGTACGAATTATTAGAATGAAAAAATTCAAGGCTATAGTCAACTACAATGGCCAAGTGCAGCTTGGCACACGTTTCGGCGCGAACTAACACTTTATACACATTGGAGAATATTATGGAGAATACATGGAGAATTCCATATTTTCCGTCACCTTTAAAACGATTGTTATCTAATCAATATTAAAATTCGATATAAATGAATATATTGTAACGTAACATCGCGCCTGTAATCCCGATGGGGGTAGGCAGAGCATTGTAGTATATTCCCACGTTTCACGAGTTACTTTTACTTAAATAGAATATATTATAATATTTGAATGTAAATATATTGGATATTATTAAAATACTAGTGATACATACCACCATCTGGTAGATCGCGTCCACTATGTTGTACATTTCGTCACGAGTGATGTACCCATCGTTGTCCACGTCGTACAGACGGAATGCCCCTGCGAATTATGTTTTACTATTACTGCGGTATTACTCGAATTTAGTTCCCGTTCGAACTGCAAGGCATACCTGTCAAGTGCCAGATCTCTCTTTAACCATTTGTGGCTATGAATCTGACAACTCGCAGTTGATGTTCTTAAGTGGTTATAAAATGTCAACACAGCGTACAAAATAGTTGATACCCATATTATCCGTAATGTATATCAGCAACGTCCAGTACAGTTAGACACAAATGTGATACTTTCCAACGATTGCGTTGGAAAGTATATCTGCCTACCACTTCAAACTAGTAAACAGCAATACACGAATTCAACTTGCTAGTACTTGCATATATTTTGATTCTGCGAATGTCATCGGTTTACAAGACCTATTCTGTAGTGGAACAAACAAGAAACGTGTTCAAGTGATTACTTACAATGCAACTTTTCGTCCAAATTGCCGCGTGACGTCACCGACAAGGCTCGAATAAATTCTTCGAACTCAATGGACCCATCCTGAAAGTGTGCGTAGAACAGTGGGTACTGTTAATCTTAGCAGGTAAACGGTTGTATTGTTAGCGTTAATGGCGTGTAACGATCTACAAACTGTAGTATAAACATCGTATAACAACACAATCTATTTGATTTAATAAACGAAGAGTTATACGATTTTATACGAGTTATATGACCCTTAAGTGATATACTATTATAGATTATAAAAAAAGTAAACAATAAAAGACATTTTAAAAAATAAAACATGAGTCAACAATATTACGATCTATAAAATGAAGTGGTTTATCTCTTCTCTACTGCCGTAATTTTAAAGACCATTTAATTTGTAGCATGGAAAGTTTAAAAATTTAGAGCTATGGGACATTGCATCATGAATATTAAACGCGGTTACATAACACAGGTTAACTAATGACACGCACGCCGCCTGTCCAACATATGCCATTAAACTACTTTCAAAACCATCGCGCCGGCAGCAGACGAAATAAAACGGTAGGTACATTTTGTTTTTGGGTGACACGTTAGGGACAGTAAAATATTGATGTTACAATTCTTCTGTGAAATTTAAATTTATTTGCAAATTTCTTTATTTAAATTTTCATATTTATTATTATACAAAGTTTAAATATCCGTTTTGTATTCTTTGTTATTAGGACTATCGTATTAGTAGATATTAGTCGAAAACATATTGTATTGTTTATTATTTCAAGCTGTCGTAATATTTAAATTGTTCCACATACCTGTCACAATATATTTGTATTTTTTTAAATAATTACTCGAATATGAAATGAGTTACATGGCGGCAACTTCACAGGAAGACAAATTTTACGGAGCACACGTTATTGCATGTGTTACCTTGTTATGTCCACCAGTGGACTTATAACGTTGATGCACGGACAGATATGGATCATATAACAGTAGGTATAGTAGGTATAGTATAAGTCGTACACAGATCTTAATAGTCATTTCCAAATGAGAGTTTGCAATTTTATGAAACCGTGGGTTGGACGAAATTTTGGCTCAACGCCATTTTGGGAATTATAAGTCCAATTGTAACTCTCCTTAATTATCCAATATTTAAGAGCGATTCATTTTTGGTCTAAGCGTTGTCTGTTCCCATTATTGCTAAAGATAATCTGCACATTTTTATTATTTTATTTTACTATCACCCCAAATACATTACGGAGTAGGCAGAGGGCACCGAGTGCCAAATATTTTTATCATTCCAGACCTGACGTGTTTCTCTTACATTCATCACTCCCTTTCGCGCTGAATGCGAACAGTTCTGACTCCCTCACTATATTTAGTAGTTTTTAGAGTATTTCACTGATTTTCTCAGGCACCTAACCTGAGAAAATTCTAAAAGTCTCCCGGCACATACATTCATCAACATTCACATTGTACCTCTGTTTTGTTATTCTTCCATCTACTATTCTCCATACATCTCAAACCATCTGAGCATGCTCTTTCACGTTTCTACACCGACATTTTACCTGAAACTCTTACATATGAATTTGAATAGCTTGTATTTCAAAATGAATGAATGAAAAACACTGTAACATGTAAAAATTCTTACATAATAGTACCTACTTCTTTACGTCCAAACTGCTGACATTTTTGGAAGACAGCATCGTAATACAATGGTTAGGTCTTACTTACATTGTTTTCATCGAACACTCGAAACACAAGTGAAGCAAATTTGCTCGGGTCACCTTGAGGGAAGAATTGTTTGTAGATCTTAATGAAGCCCTGAAATATAGAAATGCATTAAGTGACCTTAAAATGGCTTGAGACAAATAATAGAATATAATTTTTGAACAAACAAAATCATATTGTAATATTTTACGTTTTTTTGATCCTACAAAAAATTATCAACGTAAAAAAATACCAATAAAACTAGTGGAAATTAAAGTGTCTAGCTGATCGTTTTTTTTTTTAATTTTTAAAGGTGATACAAGTGAAATTTCTTGCTAATTATATGTAAATATAGAGATTTCTGTTTCTATGAGATATATTATTGTTATTATTTCGATGCAAGCGATGACAGATGACAGATACGCGATGACAGATGGCTGACGATTTTTTAATACCTGCTCAACATTAACCGACCAATATCTTATTGAGGAGGTGTTTGCAACAGCTGTGTTCTGCTGTTAAGCATCATTTGAATTCTACGCAGTTTGGCTAGTACATATCGTTTAAAAGTACCGACTATGTTGTAATAAGGAAAACCATTAACAAAATAGTATGAATTTTGTAATTATTGTGGAAAACGTATTTACCAATCGTATATACGTCATGGCATAATAGAAAAAGGCTGCAGGCAGATGCTGGATGCCACAAGCCGAGGACAGGGTGGGATAGCGCTCATTGGGGGAGGCCTATGTCCAGCAGTGGACTGAGATAGGCTGATGATGATAATGATGATGATGATAACAGAAAAAAGACAAATTAGAATTATTAAAAAGTGATATCCTGCCATCCGTTGCAATTCGATAAAACACGTAAGTCACGTGTTCCGTACGGCGCATATGACTTTTTTACACTATGCCCCGCATGATCTTATATTTTCGTATCGCTTAAAACATTTTTACCCCGTCAACAAAGAAATTTCACTTCAAAGACGGTCTAGGGATAACAATCATTATCGATGTCATTACATTCAAATTGTTACGTGAAAGATATAATGGAACTTATACAATAGATAGTAGGTACCTGTTCGGTGAGCAGGCCGTTGGGGCAATCCTTGAGAAAGCCTTTGTGCCTAAAAAAATAATTCGGGTCAAAATCTGACACGGGCCTTACATAAATTTAAATCTAATGCTGTTATAACACACATTGATTGTGTTAATTGTTAGCTTTGTGTAACAGACTCTGTATAACATTGTTAATAAAGAAGTGTGCTTATCCCTTCAATATAATTGTCGTTGTAATTATAATTTCTATTTAAAGTACTCAAATCTCGGCACAAATGTTACTTTAGAGTGTATCATACTTTGTACTCCACTAGTCATAATTACTGTGTACATAATGTTCTATACTGTTCTATTAATTGCATATAATGCTAGACATTTTAAAATGTCCAATAATAAGTACGATTTATGTATGTTACACTCACCAAAGCCGGATTTCCTTCTCAGTAACTGTAACAAAGGAAATAATACAATTAGAAATTTTCTTATTATCTTAAAAATATACAATAATAAAGATGTAGGTATTAGGTTTAAATAAGGTTTATTTTTTTACGTAGGACAAAGATTTAAATAAATAATAATTATATTTACAGAGTTTTGTATTTTTTTTTTCTGTTTTTATTCTATAGAAGCTTGCGCGCCAAATAAGGGTAAGCGGTAACTTTAACAACATAACTAGTATAGCACACACACACTAAATACGTGACCAATTAAAAAAAACAAAATCCCACGTGACAAATTACTGATAGAGCATTGGAAAGACATTAGGATTTTATAAATCATTGTTCTTTTTACCCATTTGAATTTATCATATAAAAGTTGGCTCTATATCAAGAACATTAGTAGCTAAAACAATTCCAAATATTGTAGAACAATATGCTAACAATTTTGGAAAAGTTATATCGTGTTATGCAACCCTTCGACGTGTGTTATAATTTTATGGCAGAGAATTTTCCCCGGGCTCACATCAGAATTACAAATTTAAATAGTTTGTTATCGTAACGATTAAATCGCTGATTTGCTTACAGAAGCGGCGGAAAGCGTTTTACTATTTATTAGTATATATTAGAATCTAGGAAAAAATCTCGTAACTAGATCGATGTTGTTTCCTAAACATAAAATAAGCCTGGTGCTATTTTAACGGTGTTTTCTCATATAGTGGGGTACCACTCGTAGGTGTATTAGAAGCGTTGATGAAACTTAATGTTTTATTATAAATTCCTTTTTTTCAAATGTGAATTTGAGTTAACCTTTATGGTTCCTTTGAAATTTCACATGATCTTTATTAATAAAGTTCTTTATTTAAATTAAAAATGAATGGTTTAGTTAAAATGTTTAAATATCACATTAATTTAGTGACATTTGTGGGTTTTTCTAAAAGCTATTTTTGTATTTTGCTTGGGGTCTATTAACAGGTACTACAAAAGTTATCAATATTATATGTTTCCATATTGCTTGTTATTCATTCACGAATTTACTCCGCTTAATCTTGATACAGTCGTCGAAATGAATGTTGTGGCGGAAATGTGTCTATGAGTGCATATTTTATATAAAATTAGCAAACTAACTCGTTTTATGGGTAGAAATTTCATATATATGCCTTGCTATCGATGGACGCATCATTTTCTATGGTGACACTATGGCAGTAACGGTTTCCGATACGTTAGTTGTAGTGGTTAGTGTGTTTTCTTATATAATTTTGCTCATGGGTGAATAAAAAATCAATCGCGGATAACGTAATACGTGACTAACTTGAAAAAATTTACTTCAGTGTTTTGTTTAATATTTTCATTGTATCCTTGTAGGTTGTCGCTGTTACCGTTTTGACGAAAAGTGCCCGCGCCGGCTACTTTTACCCTCGTCCGAATGTCGCATTCGAGTTGCCCAAGAAGTTACCTAACTTTCAGGCAGGATTTCATCAGAAGATAATAAGTGAAAATGTTAACCACGATACGCGTGAAAGTGTAGTGTCTTATTCATTGCCATTTGATGATTATAATTTCTTATATCAACAGAAGACTGGTCTTCCACTGAGTGCTAACCTCGCTGCAAATAAGCTTACTCCATATAATAAGTATAATGTACCCACAGTTGGTACGAATCCGATAGCCAGTGCTGCCGTATTGGAAGGGCCTGTCAATAGCATAGTAAGCGGTGAAATATCTGTGGGTAATACTCCTACAGTTAACATACCCACTGTAGACCACACTTTAAATGTTCCTGCAGTAAAAACATACCAAAGTAACACAGCAGTTAATTCATTAGAACATGTTAGCAACCCAGCAGTTAATAAACCGTTTTTGAACATAAATACGCTCATAGAGCATGAAAATGATTTGTCTGTTCGTACAGATGAACATACCAATATTCCAAATACGAACATAAAAAGTGGTTTTGAACTTATAACTCAACACAGTAATTTAGCCGGTAATACGTTCCCGGTTACTAGCAATTCTGTTGACAATATACCGATTGTAAGTTCGCCTTTATCGATAAACCAACACAGAATTTTGGAGTCCGATACTGTGTACAACAATGTTCAGGCAGTAAATTTACCAATTGTGGATCTGCCTCTCCCAATACACGAACAAAATAATTTGCGATATACTGAACCACAAATTAACATAGGTACAGCTGTCAGTAGTAATTTGGATGGTTCAACGGGCATTCAGAATGCCGTGTCTCCAAAAATTACTAAAGATATATATTTCCACGTACCCCCACCCGAAATTGAGGAGCCCGTCGTAAAAACGACAACGCCGATAAAAAAGATATACAAGATAATATTTATAAAAGTGCCGTCCCAGGAAACACAACTTCCTCTTTCGTTACGAGGAGAACCATTTAATCAAGTTGCACCTATTGAGGATAAAACCATCATTTACGTTTTAAGCAAGAAGATCGAACCACAGCAAGTGTTATCGCCGAAAGGGGTACCTTCAGAGCATGAGGTATTATTTGTTAAGTACAGTGGTAACCCAGCCACCGCTGCAGCGCCAATCAACGGTGATTTACAACTGCCTGGAACTGAATTGCTTCCGACGTCTAGTTTACAAGCAGGTTTTGTAAATGGGAAACGCTAAGCTTACGTGTAAATAGGTATCTGTAACATTTAATACACCTTACATTAATTTGCTAAAGCTTATTTTCGACGCTTAAATTATTTTTAGACGCTCGGATTTTTCAGTTAAATTTTGAATATGTAAAGAAGTAACGCAATTTAAAGATGGTGGCTTAGACCTCCTTCCCAAACCACTTCCAGGAATTCCTGACAGGCTCTTAAGAGTACAAAAAGTGTTATTTGTCAATATCAATTGTTATGTGTATTGGAAGGAAAACAATTCGTAAGAATGTTTATAATAGCATGTGTTGACTGTCAATCTATAATAATTGGTTAGTTTGGTAAACTATGGCCATAGCCCTTGGCCACTTAAGAGAAGAGTCTTAGAGAATTAGGAAGGATTAAAACCTTGCAATTTGATATATAGCTTTGCGTAATTGTTAGGGAACTAATTTTCAATGTTATACATTTGATTATTAAGATACATAGATAATACAATTTAGGTTGTCTAGAAGGAATGGTTTTTACCCGATAATGGCGTACATTGTTTACATTCATTTGTTTGTGTTAAATGCTATTTCTATTGTATTATATATATAAAATATCATATATATATTAAAAATATATGTGCTGATATAGCTGAGTTCAATGCTAGTCGATTTTTTTATAATATGATTTGATTACGTATGAAGCGTTTTACATTTTCCATATATATGCTATCAAAAGTATATCATTTATTAAGACGCAAAACAAATAAAAATAACTGGGTGCAAAAAAAATATGCGTAAAAGCAAATGCGTGTTTTACTAAATTAGCTACCATTTTGTATTAAATTGGCTACCATTTTGTTTAAAGCGAAAAAAATGTATTTTTTAATTCAAATTTATTTAAATCTGTAAAACATATGAAAATTAGTTAAAAAAATTATGTAGGTCGATGAAAATTTAGACTAGTTTGTAGGCGTTTTGGGTCTTTCGCATGACTTTTGCTCCTCCTATATAAGTGTATGTATGTACATTGAGTGTATATGTATCTCATATATTAATATAGTTATGTATGTGTGTATATGTATAAAGCAAGCAAACATATCCAGCCAATTTACCATTAGACCTTAGATGAAACCACGTGATACCGAGTTAGTTCCTTATATTTCAGTGCAGTTATATAATTATCTCAGAAGTTATACATGATGAAGGAATTTTCAAAATTGTTTAAAATTAAAAAAAAGTGTTCTCTCCCACTTTCTATGTATAAGTTTATATCATATTGTTAATTAATCTTATGTTCACTTATATAAAGCTTCGTGTTTCTTTATGTTTTAGTTGTTAAATTGACTTTTATACATATATAGAAACATATATAAACAATATAATCCTAGTTTTGTAGTGGGGACCGTTTCTTGACATGTAATACTTATTATGTTTATTAAATAATTTTGTTAATTTGTTTAGTATACGGATGCATATATTTCAATTTGACAACGATATACATACATAAATATAAAAATAATTATATATATTATGTTGTAATGTTTCTCTGTTAAGAACACACCGCACTCAAATAGAATAGAATTCGTCTTGAAATCTTTAAGTCTATATGTACAGTACCTATGTTATACTACACCTTATTATCAAGACAAAGTAGAAATATTATAATACGTTGTTTCAAAAATAAGAGAATCTCATATAAGCCAGTCAATTTGCACAAACGATCTTTCAAAATTAATAATTTTCCATCTCTCATTACGATATAAATTCACCTGAGTAAAAATATCAACAAGTTTGTTTAATACGAGTATAACACGTAGACCATGAATACAGTGACGGGTTGACCATATTCAAATTCAAATTCATTTATTCAAAATTGGTTCATAAGAACACTTTTTGTACGTCAAAATGAAGATGGCTTCGGAAGATGCCTCACTATACAGAAGAAGCGGCGGAAGAAACTCCATAGGTGTGCTTGTGCATCTTTTAAAATGGGTACATACTTATATTAAGATATTACAACATGAGCTAA
>DWMG01000335.1:0-20911 GCA_018244855.1 Elbella merops
TTGTCTAAGTACACTGCTAGACATAAACCTGAGCTGCTGTATTTTTGCCCATAATCCCGCCGGGCATATGGATTTGGCGATCGCAGAGCAGTTTCCCACGCCGCCTATAGTGGTGACCAGGATATTTAGCCGCGCCTAGATGGGCTGTGCGGCACATATACCTATACCACATTCAGCAAATCGTCACATCATCGTGATATAGTAACAAGCGGCACGGGCAGGTGAGGTACTATAACTTAGATCACATAATCAAGAAGAACTTTATATTTTAAAACAAACACATATGTTAATTAGATCAATACTATTGAAAACGCTGATTACTATCCGCTTAAAAACTCAAACCACATTCGTAAGATCAAACATAAAATAGATATATTCTGGTAAGATTTTATAAATAAAAATATTAAATATGATATACATGGGTACCTGACCTAATTCTTCCTTCACTCGGTAATCACATTTTATTAGAGATTCTTCCAATTCCCCATTGTTTTTTCTTTTGTAAATAATATCCCGTTCGGAATAACTGTCACTCAACAGATCCCGGACGGCTCTTTGGAGTTCAGGAAGATTGAGATAACAAGGAAATTGTGGAAGATTTCCACTTTCATTTTGTCATCAAAATATCCGATTTAGAAATGAACTCAAAAGATCATAAAGATATGTCAGGAACCCATCACATCGTCTTGAATGGATAAAAGGATGTTTTAGTAGATACATTGTATTATTAGACTGCCTCGTTTGTCGAGTATCTGCAAGTGCGACTCCTGTGCCCGGTGTATGGCAATAGGCTTGCCACCTATTCCATGGGACGTAAACGTAACTGGTGAAACGTGGGAGTGTACTACACTCCTCAGGCTACCCCTTCGGGGATTACAGGCGTGGTGTTGCGTTTTTTTATTTACGCAAATATTATCATTATATATTTTTTCAATATTTTTGTCTTCATTATACTTACTAGCTCAGCCCGCTTAATTCCGTACAGGGACGTAAACGTAACTTCACGCCTGTAATCCCCGAAAGGGAAGGCAAGGCCTGCGCAAGGACGTTGGCGCATTGTGTATGCTCTACCGATTCTGCAATGGGGAGTGCTCTGATGAATTCCTTGGGATGATGCCGATACCACCTTTCTTGTATCTCACTACATGCCGAACTGGACTCCTGGCAGTCCACAACGGTGCGCTTTTAACGCTGTTTTCTGTCGCGCACCTGCAAACTGGAATAAGCTTCCTTCAGAGGTATTTAAAGAACGCTATGACATGGGGTTATTCAAACTGAGCGTGAAAAAAAATCTTTCAAGGCAGGCAACACATTGGTGGCCCTTGATGTTGCAAATATCTATAGGCGACGGTAACCACTTACCATCATGTGGACCGCCTGCCTGTTGGCCTCGCCTTTTAATATAAAAAAATTATGAGGAAAGAGATATTTAGCACTATTAGTGCCTGTGCTCGCTCTGAAAGGGATCAGACGTGATCATATAATAATAATAATAATAAATCATTTTATAAGTATCACAGCAAGACATTAACCTTGAGTTTGATAGATCTCTAATATTTATTAAAAAGAAGAACCGTTTTGGGCTCATATTATAGCGTTACACTGCAAAATCACTTATAGTAATGACGTCTATCACGTCAAGAGCACTTCGAGACTCGCGTGAACCTAAGAATAAAAATGTGTCGACACATTTCGTATGGAATATTAAACGAGAGCGCTCAGTCCAGGAAAATAAAAAAGTAGATTTATGTTAAATTTGTTCATAGTGATTGCGTTAGAACGTTCTCAGAATAATAATATGCTTCTAATATTGAAGATAATAAAATTAATCTGTATCACGAGTATATATTATATAACCTTAACAATGTCTCGCTTTTAAACAAATATTTCTTTATGGCAAAAATATTTTGCTTAATTCTTCTTCAAATCTATTTTATTCCAACATTTCCGAGATGAAAAAAAATATTTTACTTCTCTTTATTTCTTTTCCCTAACTATCCAGTTTTAAAGTTGAAAAACTTTAGCGGCGAAGTGAAATCATTTGTATTAATACCGCAACTTCCGCTCTCATTATCCTCAACTGCGTCTCCATAGAGAATATTCACACGTACCTATATATTTTACACGAACTTTGATTTTATGTCATAATTATACACAATGTACCTAAACGATGTATTGATTTAAACATATTACGTATTGATCTACACGTATTACGTTGTGTTGGTTATGGGGCATAAAGATGATTTATTATTTAGTGGCTCGTTGGTCGAGTGGTTGCTAGCGCGACTGCTGATCGAGAGGTTCTGTGTTCGAATCTCGGATCGGGTGCTGCTGGATTTTACTAACTGGAATATTGGAAATTCTTAATAGGCACCACCTGTTCCATGGGAAATAAACGTAACTGCTCAAACGTGGGGGTGTACTACTCTCCTCTGCCTACCCCTTCGGGGATTACAGGCACGAGTTACGTCTTTTTATGTTATCATCATCGACCCAATCACTTTAACGGGAATTTTATACGAGTAATTAGTGAAAATGACATATCACTTGCCGTTTATTGCGCAAATTTATGTACTTCCCTAAGTATGTACGAGTGATTTTGTTTTTCAAAGCAACACATAAAAATAATGGCTTCAAAATGCAAATATTTTGTATAGTGCTCTTCAATAAATTACGTGTTAGCGGTTTCTCCTTACACATACTCATAAATATATCTTCTCAGTTCCTAGTAATCCACTTAAAATTTCTCCCAGAAAAACAATCCCATAGCCATCCCAACACTTCGCGAATTACCGACCCAACTCTCATTTGCACTGCAGAGTAGCGGAGTACTAAAATCCTGACAAAAATTGAAACGACTGTTTACCAAGCCACTCTCATGGTTAATTCTGCGCGTGGGTCACAGCGTTGGAGGTGGGCAAAATGACAATTAACATACAAATGTGTGCACGACCCACGATGGCCCTTTTAGCGAAATTACAAAAGACAGTATAACTAGACCTTTTTATGTACAAAGCCTCCGAAGGCAAAGAAACATTTTTCATCTGTTAACAGTCTTGTGTGTTTGTAGATTGTTCTGCGTATTGCAAATAACTGTTCGTGTTACATTTTGTTGTTTTATTCTCATTTAAAATTATCTTAGTTTAATGATGCGAAATATTGAGGGTTACATTGATATTACTATACAAAAAAACGATTTTTTGTATTTCCGTAGACAATAAGCCTACGATTTTATAACTTTGTTACAAAAACAACTTTGTTTGTTATAAAATATTTTTAAATTTTCGAATATTTTGAATATTATTGAAAATCGTATGTATTCTTTTATATTTTATTCGATGTCATATATTGGATAATTAGTTGAACTGTAGTACGATAGGTCTAACTCTGAGGCTCATTGTAAAGTTCCACTGAGATTTTCATCACAGTAATAACGTGAAACTTGTTACTTTTTCCATATTATTTTGCAGTGGAGAACAAAAAAGAATATGTCTGCGAAGCAATGACAATAGAATATACAATTATGCCCTAAAGTCAGCAAACAAAGACGTTGCGAACAGTTAGTTTTTGCTAGAGTCCGATTGTCAACACCTATGTAGGTACATATAGGTATATTTATGTAACTTCGTCATACAGATTAAGAGAGACAGAAATAAAACATGAACCTACAAGCATAATTATGAACGCTTATCTTTCGAATTTATGCATATGTTTTTCGTGCTAGTGAAATCTGTTAAACGCACGTCCTTTTCTACACCGTTTAGAATGTTAAAAAACAAGCTCATACGAGTATTTATCCTCAAATACCATGAAACTTCATATAGTAGCTAAATCACTAAACATAGTTAGCTACGCCCCAGTAATCTGTAAACGTGGACTTGCTAAATTTTTAGAACCTTTGTCCAATATTGTCCGGCCAAGTGGTATGACGATCTGCGAAAGACTAAGCAGAGGCTGGATGCGGTAAGCTGAGGACAGGGCGTAATGA
This sequence comes from Elbella merops, assembly GCA_018244855.1. Taxonomy (NCBI): domain Eukaryota; kingdom Metazoa; phylum Arthropoda; class Insecta; order Lepidoptera; family Hesperiidae; genus Elbella; species Elbella merops. The sequence continues at coordinate 3,989 of DWMG01000335.1, forward strand.
CGTCCATTGGGGGAGATCTAAATCCAGCAGTAGACTGAATGATGATAATGATGATGACCAATACCTATATGTAATTATATAAGTATCAGTTTAATTTACGCACATTTATCGGGATGACCTAACTAGTTTTCGGAATGTACGGTACTAGGTCCCTTATCATGAACTCCCTCTGGGACTGAACATACATACGTGACTTAAGCCGGTACATGTATAATTATGTACATAAACATTTACAAGACATATAGGTAATAGTAAAACACTGAAAGGTGATTCCTAAAATATGATTCTCCATGCAAAATTTATTTATAAAGTAATATCTGAAACGATTACTTAACTTGACCCCTTATACGGAAAACCTCGCCGAAAATTATATCGCAACTTGCCAGAACAGAGCTTGCGTTTTGGGCGGGGGGTATCGAGGGATTGGGCGAATAGGAATGGATTCGGAGTCCGTCTGGACGAATCTATTGTTAACGTTCCCTGAAATATGTTCAGTTTTATTGTTGCACGACCCTTACCTATTCACTCGGCGGCGCTCGCTTATAAACATATCCGGGTATTCAATACTGACATATGTTTTACTCAGCTTTTATGATTACAATACGTTATTTGGTCAGATGTTATTACAATATGGTATTTGGTTCAGTGGTACTTATAAAAGATGGCCGTTTAATAAAATTATTGGAATTATATCTGGTACATTGTGTTCATTTTTATCAATAATGAGTTTTATTTATCACAATAGAGTCGTTCATATAATCATAAATAATCATGAATCACTTGTAATCTGTAACTTACATCTAAAACTCACTCGATAATATAATGTCTGATTCCTGGTGGAAAAAAATTCGCAGAAATCATTACGTAATTTACCTTGATTATTATTATTACGTAATAATAAACAGATAAACCCTGTCGAAGGACTCAATCGTAGTTAGAAAATATCTGTACGTAAAATTAACAGCAATGATAATATGACTGTTATTAACGATTAAGATTTAAATATCTTTTGCTGGGATTCGAGTACAAAAATGTCTGTATTTTACAACTTGTGTATTTTTTAAAGAACTTTGTACAAATTTACCTACACTATGCTAATTAAGACTTCGCTACATCGCCAGTCGGCTACACTGAACTAAGAAAGTATTTGCTACGCCTACAGATCTGCTACACTAGACTTACAAGGAATTTGTTACGCGGCTATAATACTAACCAAACTAACGAGCAATCTGCTACACCAATCAAGTCTGTTACTCCCAAACAATAAGGAATCCGCTACATCCCTAAAATTTGCTACGCTTAACTAATGAGGAATTCAGTTAAGCCACATTATTGGTAATTAGTTGTAATTTGTTTCGCTCTGTCCAAAATATGTAAACAAAACGCTTTGGGATAAACAGGTGTTTGGAGGGCATCGATCACCGTTTTACGTCTCGAAAGAAGACAAATGAAACTTTCTTGCAGCCATTCATCTTGTGTAGTGTGTGAACTAGATGCGATAATTTAGTGTGCTTTTTCACTCCTTGTTCGGGTTAGGAGCCCGAAACGGAGCAGCAAAGAGGTATAATAAACGACCTCTATTAGGTTGTAGTTCAGCCGAAATATTTTACACTATTTATCGATACCCTCTGCCTACCCCGCAAGGCAATCATAATAATCATAATAATATTGAAAAAACTTTTTTTTTTTAGTAACAACACAATACTCACTATAAAACAAAGAGGAAATAAAAATGTTATTTGAGAACTCACGATGTGCTTCGTAGTGTTACCAAGAAACAGACTAGCCCAGCCACAGTCAGAGAGTTCGCGGAAATTACGATTTGATTATCATTTCAGCCCACTTTACATATCTATTACCATTACCAAGGAGTTTGTACTGTTTATTAGTTTGGTAAAAAGATAATATAATTTTTTGTTTCTTTTAGGTCCATTAGCTTGAGTTGGCTGTTGTACATCAAATCTATAGCCGACCTTCAAATAAGTACTGGATCTACGTTAAGTTGATGCTGGTTGAAACTATATGGTTTAAGATACTTTTAAAAAGTACATGCAATTATAAAATTTTCAAAAACTTGGTGCAAGGTAAATTTTTATTACCGTGTAACGCTCTAAGAAGAGTAATACTAATTTCAAATCATGAATCTTTATACCTTTTTTAAAAACTACAAACTTCAATCGTTTCTCAAAATTCTAGGTATCCATATTTACAAAAACGTCGAAAACAAAGGAATGTCGTGGGAACAAGCAAATTGAAAGAGTTAAAAGATCATACAGAGTAACTTGTCAGAAGTTTTCAAAAATTCATATCTCCAATTCTTAGCCTAAACTAGGTCACCCGTTTGCAAAGCTTCAAACTTAAATCTAACAGAGTCTTGATTGGGGATTCGCTTATCCTCGAATTCCAATTTCATTTGTACGACATTGTCAAAGCATACGTCGACTTAGACCACTGTTAGAACGGTTAGCGATAAGCGATGAGCTATTTTTTCGTTACAACTAATCAATTTCATTTAATTTAGGGAATATCATTGTGAAATGACCTTCTCAAGTTAAAGTTTGAAATTTACTTCCTATCATCTCAACATGATTATCACCATCATCAAGCGTGTCAATGTCACTCATCGTTCTATAGAAGGACCCCGATCTCGTCTCAGCATGGAAGGATTAAGGGCGTATTCTCCGGTAATACGTGTTGGCAGACTTCACACGCCTTTAAAAATATCAATAACATGAATTTAGTACAAATGTAGATTTACAGAGGGCATTTCCTTTCAACGTGAGATAACCATATAATATGACTTTTGTCTTTTGTTCCAATGCTAACTTTTATGTTATGACTCTTGTACTAGTATTATTATCCTGACACTGAGTTACCGTTTAGCATCATCCGGTGATATATTTTAGAACAAAGCAAGAGTTACTGTATTACATAAAAACCGTAGGTAAAAAACGTATACCCCCTTATATGTTTATGCTCCTTGCTCAAAATTAATTTATAGATGTGGCTCGGGAGAGCAATAAACTTATATTGTTTTAAGAGGTTTTATCTCCTTTTTACCAAAAAATATTATCATACTCTTATTCTACAGCGCAGGTTTAGGTAAACCACCACGAAGAACATAAATTTGTTCTTTACATTCACGCCTTTAAATGACTGGGTGGGCAGATAAGTGTAGTATGCGCTCACGATATATCTGTTATATTCGACATCCCACCATGAAATAGAGGATGAGCGTATGGCCGTACATCGGGTATAAATTTAGAGTCCAGGCGACTACTTGGAATTTTAAGTTAGAAAAACCAGATAGTAAGTAGTAATAGTAATCATAGATATAAATCGTTGGATGAGTCAGCTTTTCGTCACGTGATCTCATTGAAACAAATTCCTTATCCAGTCAATTCCCTACCTCCCTGTGGAGAAACTTCGCGTCACTGAAGGTTGCATTCAGAAGTTTTATTAAGTTTGTTCCATCAAAGACCTGGTTGAAACAGGTGGGGGTCGACTGTAATATTTCGCTGTACGCTATTTGCTATTCAAAACTACTTTGAATAAGAAACTCTGGCCTACGATTGAAATGACGTGACTCTATTTCTCAGAATATGGAAAAAATAGAAGTAGTCTCTATAACGTAAGCTGAATTGTCGTAACTATGTTTCTTAGAATAAAAAAAATAGGCGGCGTCTTAGAAACATGAACATATTGTAACATTTTTAATGTTAATTGAAAGCATGAACGCAGTCTTTGGACCGAAATGCTACGATGAAATTTCGTATTCAAGATGAAAAAACAGCACGTAATCTGAGAAGAGATGTATGCTGAAATGGCGTACTAAAACGAAGACATTTCACTGTAATGAGAATTATGTTAATTTATTTTATTCTGAACAAGGTCTTTGTTTTTTGTCGTTTAGTTATTCATAGTTCGACAAAAGTCAATGGCAAAATGCTGCACAAAATGCAGGTCTGTCCTCGCGCGGTATTGAAACTGCCATGAAATTTAGTTTTACTGCATTAAATTTATTGCGAATATTATGTCTCAGAATGCAAAATTGAAATCTTTTTCATAGTTTATGACTTCTTCTTTTTATATTCCGTGATTTGAATACGTCCGACGCGGTGCATCGAGACCTATAAAGTAAAATTAACCCTAATTTGTCGTTGAAGCTTTTTTGCTGAATTTTCTTACAGGCGTCGAAATGATATTTTATTGCATTGTTTTCTTTTGCTTTTATTACTTTAATACAAAATAAACCACAACCACAGTGGTTGCGAAGCAAAATTCTAATGGAAATATTTTATACATATGTATGTGTATGCCAACTTTTATTATATTGATGGTTTTATCATAAATCATTATTAGTTATTAATTAATAGTTAATCCCCTGATACTTGTGCAAATCAACACCTATAATATTGATGATGATTTAATGAATAAACATTTGAAAAGAAAGCTAACTTTGCAATGTAGTGTTCGGTAGAGTTATTGCAACAAATTTTAAAAACGACTCTACGGTTATGGATTGCGTTTTACAGATATTGAGCAATAAAAATAACAAAAACAAACAAACAAAGGCGAGTTTGAAATATGAGCTGTTTCAATTGCTCTTGTACGGTTTCCTACGTACGTATGTCGGTTGTGAATTCGGGCTACAGTTTCAAACGAACGTTTTTGGTTGTGGCAATAACACACGTCAGTATTTTGAACATATACATTTGTACTTCGGAACTGTCTCTCTTTATACCGGATAAACAAGATTTTTTCGATGATCAACATATAGATAACTAATATCACAATATTCCAGGACACACACGAAGCCTTCATAGCTGTTAGCAACCGTAATTGATTACAGCATTAGTCTAAATGTCTAATCATATTTGTACACTGTAAGTATGCGAAATGGTCAAAATGAAATAATAATGTACACTGCAGTACATAAACTACCATTAGAAGTTAACTACACTCATAAATCCTCACATTAATTTTGCAACAAAAACAACACCAATTACCGGTTAACGTACTGGCCATATCAGATGTTACAGCCAGCGATGTACATGTCTGACCCTTGATTCGATTTTATATCGATATTCTATTCGTTATGCGATTAAATCGAGTAAAGCAAATTTTATAAGTTAATAAAACACTTTAATAATTATGTTATCGGTTAATATATGGTCGCTGTCACAGTATACAGTATACAAAGTCGGTATCCTGTAAGAACTTGTGAATTTATTGGGAAAATGTTTACATAGGATACAGTTATACTCGGACAGAATACAATTTGACTCGGAATATGGATTTGTGCCCGGTGTATGGCAATAGGCTCACCACCTACACCATGGAACTTAAACTTAACTGGTGAAACGTGGGAGTGTATCTACTACATTCCTCTGGCTACCTCTTCGGGGATTACAGGCGTGATGTTACGTTTAAATTTATACACGAAATCAATATAAATAATAAAAATAAAGATAATATCGCTTTGAATATATCGCAGAGCTGTGTTACTGTAATCTGTTTTACCTTATTAAAAAGTTCTAGTATTCAACCTTACCTCAGATTAAAATAAGGTAATAATACCTGTAATAGAAACTGATCATAGTTATGTAAAATATTGTTAATGGACGGAATAATAATACTAATGTCATCATTATTAACAGCCTTTCTGAGTCTACTGCTGGACATGTGACATGTGTTAATGTATTTATTTTAAATATATCTGCATACATGTTCTGAAAATGAATAACATTAGAAATGTTGACTTTTTGATGTTTGAGACGTCAATATATTCGATCGTTCTCGTTACTACACAACGCCATAACTGGGTTGTTTAATTATTTCCTGCGAGTGGCCGTCGGCGCATACACGTTTACATGGTTACGACCCGATTTGAGGTTTTTACTGAAAGCAATTAGTTGCGAGATCGACGATTATGGTTTACTGGTTGTTTTCAGTATTATGGATTTGTGCTATTAGATTCGTAATACTTTTTGTTCGTGTTCAAATATACTGCGGCATGTTTTCTTTAAACCTTTAATGTGATTAGTGCGTAGGCGAGCGTACGCGTATGTGAGTGGGGGTGGATAAATATGGATAAGGTGCGGTTAGTAATGGAAATTTATGTGTATCATTCATTTCACTCTGATAAGCATTAGTTAACAGCGGCGTAGGTAGGTTTAATTCTGCTTGAAACAATTCGGGAAAAACCCAGCAGTTGGAATTTAATAAGTTCGAGCCATACTGATTTTTGATAAGGAACTGTTTATTTTGTCATGGAAATTGTATACATACATATTACAGATATATGTATACAATTGTATACATATATCTGTGATGTATCCTATTAATTACATATCATGATAGTAATGTATGTACAATAGTATGACTAACCCGGTGGTCGATTGGACTGCCGATCGAGGGGTCCTGTATTCGAGTTCCGGGTCGGGTGCTAAGCGATTTTTCTAACTCAGATTATTTAGTAGAAATTGCTAGTAGTGGCTCGGAGTCTGGATTTGTGTCCGTTATATGGCAATAGGTTCACCAACTAGTTCCTGGTGGGACGTAAACGTGAAACCATATTCTACACTCCTCTGCCTAACCCTTCGAGGATTACAGGCGTGATGTAACGTTTTTGATAGCAATAAATTTTTTTGGAAAATCAATAGTTTACTTGTATAATAGATGAGCATATATGAAAAAGTTGACATTTGTAAAATAGGTAAGGATCGTTTCCCGCGGAAGTTTTTTATTTCAGCCTACCCCTGTAGGAAATTGGTGCGACAATATTTATATGCATTTATACATCATGTTTATTAATATGCATGTATTAAAATGTCATTCGCATGGTCCTGAATAGAATTTGTTTTCATATTTAAATTCCTATTCACACGTTGATTGTTTTCCCACAACCAATATCTCTACGGGAACTAGCAAAGGGGTTTTAATTAAAACGTCCATTTGAAAAGCAGTCACTTTTTAAGAACGCTAATACAATTATAGCATATTGTATGAGTAGTGTAGACATGACGGGTGTATATTTCATATATATTAATGATCCACATCAGCTTATGTCAGTATACTGATTGACATAGGCTTCTCCGAAGGGGATTTCGCTCATAATCCCAACTCTGGGCATGCGGCCTGGGGGTTGCAGAGCATAGCTTCTATCACAGCATGCCGCTGCATGTATCTTATATGGCCTACTTTGTATTTTCAACTTGGTAGACTACATAAATACTATTTAATATGACGAAGAAGCATGACAGCTGGACGTCAACGCAAAAGCGGATGTCAAGTGACTAATATAATATACTCTCCACTTATTCGGAATAATGGTTAACCCACCAATATATTCGCTCTAGAAAATAACTTATATCTGGAATTCCTTCTTATTTATGCAAGTATTTAAAGAGGCAACTTGATAGACTTCCAGTGTGGGATTGAAAGGATAAAAATTATTATATACTCTAAATATTTCAGGAATACGTTTAAGGAATGATAATTGTAATTAAAAAATAACAGTATCCGCTAAAATTTAAACCACATAATACTCTCTTTTCTTATCTTTGTCTTAGCTATATAATATCAATGTCGACGTCACTAATGATGTGCAATGTCGTTATTTGAGCGATTTATAGTTGTTTCCTATAGAAGCTTGTAACAATGACGTCACTTTGTACCGCGTCACGGCTTGGGCGGGCGGAAGTCGGTCGTCGGGTGAAGAATTCTCCGCAATAAATAATTCAACTGCAGGCTATAGGGACACGGCTGCGTATTGTGGTGTAAGTCATAAGATAAGATGGAATTAGAAAGATTCTTAGGTGCTACGCACACATTGTTTTATTTTTAATCAACTGACAATGGTCGAGGTCACTGAGGTGCTATTGGTAAAGCCTGTGTTCAGCAGTGATCGGATGAAATAATGGAAACGGATTATCTACAGAAGATTGTAAAACATTCAGTATTAACGCAAATATCACGTATTATTAACAGGGAACGGTTTACTGAGCGAGGGAGAGGTGGGAGAGGAACTTATATATGGATATTAGTGCTACATGTAACATAATTCGTGATCTGATAGTGGGTAAGAAAGGAGATTAATAAGAAAAAAGGATATATTAGTGTTAATACAGCACAATTACTCGTACATAACTAAATCCATACATCATCATACAGTCTATACATACATCATAGTCATTTTCAATAACTGTAATATAATTGAATTATATGTGCAAATTAATTGGTGTAGAAACGCCACATCTTATGATCCTCGGCTATCGGTTTCGCATTGGCGTATTTGGTGTATAAATTATATCAAAGCCATTTGTGAACACACTGCGCTACGTCAGGACATGATTCGTTGGGAATTATAGCCTTTAAATATATAGCGAAGGGAAAACCAGTGAAATCACTTTCTTTATAAATGCTTTATGCTCTCTGCCAAACAGTGCCCGTGTTTCCATTGTTAAATCGGTAAAATTCAATTGTGTGTTGAAAAAAAAATTCAGATGTTAGAGATTTTACATCTTTGGAAATGGTAGTTTAAATATATATATATTTTTTTAATTATTTGTTTATGTGTTTTTAATGATGAGAATGACAATCCATTAGCAGAATATTAAATGGATTTGGTTTTGGTTCGACAATCCAAAATGGCTGCCGGTTTTTTTCATAACACGTTTTATTAATAATCAATATAAGTACATAAATATCTGTAAGCAGTAAAATCAAAATTTTCAATTGTAGAATTTCGTTTAAAGCAGTAAGTTAAATGTTAAATTTATAAATGGTAATGTGAAAATAATATTAAAGGATTATAAATAAATAAAGTATAACAACGTCTAAGCTTATTTGTGTTGGAAAAAATCAGAGTTACTCTCTGGTCATGCCTTAAGAAGTTTCATTTCAAAAATTTGTTTGAATTTACTACTGTTTTACTTCCCCATGTAAAGTTAAAAAAAAAAATTTTTAACAAACCGTTCCTCTGCCGGTATTTATACACGGATGACATTCTCATACAAAAAAGCTTAGCAAGTTAATACTCTAACAAAAGTCATTCATTAAATCTGTTTTAGACATAATTGAAAAGAAACAATTAAATAAGAAACAAACTTACTAAAAATTCTCACATACTCAAAAAAAGGTCAACGTTATTTACACTACAATCTATTACGTGTAATAGATTTCGTTCATTTGAAACGTATTAAAATAGAACGAATGAGACCGAATGGTGGAGCGATTTTATTCGTTCAATTCTAGTATATCGTTCAAGGCACGTACACTACATCACGTAGTTCCTACGTGAGCAAATATTCACTATAAAAATATTGAGGATGTCCAGTTTCTATAACGCTTATTTATAGTTTATGGTCAAAACGAAAGTAATGACCTCGAAAATCAGACACCTATCATCACAAAAGATGTCAGATACTGTTAGTTGTCTGATGTGGAAGTCAGAAGTCCGAAAGCTACACGCCAGTGAAAAAAAAGAAATAAATATAAAATATGTACGTCAGATCGATAATGATAGAGATAATTGGTGTTCTGGGCTCTCTGCCTACCCTGTAGGTGATCTATATTACAATAACAATCTTGGAATGGGCCTTAAAATAAATTAAGCTAGACTTCGTCAAAAAAAAAACGCTTTACTAAACTGATATAAAATAATTCAAAAGCTCCATGACACGTATAAGTATGATTGTCAGAGTATGTAACGAAGCGTCCCAAATTAATTCTAAGTGACATTAACATATAATAAGACTCTCAAGTGGTTCATTATACCGAAATAAGCATAATTTAACAAGTAATTCCCCTCTTTCTAAGTATAATAGCCAGACTGAGTTACAAGACATCGTAAGTTTATTATAACTGACACCAGTACATAATCTCCAATATGGAATTAGTTTCCTTCATCAGAAGGCTTAGATTCTCGAATTTTAATGAGATAATAAATGTACTATTTGTAAACCACAATACTTAAGCATAAATAGTATGTTGTATCAAAAAGAACAGAGAAAATAAGTGTGACTTTTGGCAACACAGCCCTAGCCCCTTCACTTCCGCTGTGTTAGAAAGTAAAATTAAAAACTAAATTTTTGAATAAACAACAAAAACCATGCCCTTATTTAGCGGAGCACCGACAATTTTTACAACCCCCAACCCCAGGTTTGTTTCGTAATTTCATAAAGCACTCTTTGTCAAAGTTTACTGAAGAATAAAGTTGTATATTAATATTTTATGAGTTACGCGGCCCACAGTACGAGATTAGGGTTGCGTTTGGATAGCAAGGCAATTTTTTCCTGTTGTAATGATAATCCTGTTGTAATGATATCATGGTGATGGAATGTAAATTATAATTAGTGAAACTGTAATACGTGTACACTCCGCTGCATAGCCTTAGAGGAAATATAGACGGAAAGTGAAATGAAAAAATATAAAACAGTTACAACACTTTGACAAAGTGACTTGATTTTTTGCTAACTTACAAATTCCTATGTAACCTTGCTCCAACACTTTCTTCGCAATAGAACGAAATAAATATTTAGAGTTTGAAATAGATACAGGGTGCGTCGTAATATTTCTGTAATAGTCTGTGTTTTATCACCCTAGTTAAGGGCTTAGATTGATTTCGGTGTCTCGTAGCTGAGTAAAGGCTCATGCCGAGAGATGGGACATTTTCAGACCCGGATCTTTACCATCTTTACTAGACTAATTGTCTGTATATCTTTAAACTACACCCACAATATCAACAAAAATGAAACGACCAAAAAATATTTCGTAAATTAAGCAAAAAGTTGATTCGTCACTGGCGACAGATACCTCGTAGTAGGAAGTTAATTTCATTTAGAAAGTTTCAAAGTCACGGTGACGGCAAATTCCAAAGTAATAAGACTTATGAAACCTTTCATAAGTTTGTTAAAGCAAAGACCTCGTCATTTCGCGGGCGACCAATGGAAATATGGAAATGGGTCACGTTTTTTAAAACGTGTATATAATTAGTTAAATTATATAATTAACCATGAGTATTTTTATTTACATTTTTAATATGTCTATAGCAGGATATATTTATAGCAGAATATTCTAGAACATTTCGTTTCATGAATATGGACATAGAATATTCGAATATAATAAATAAATAAAAAAATAAATAAATAAATAAACTTTTTTTTAATGGTTCAAGCCTTTGGGACATACGTATGTTTGTACCTCGGTTTGATCTAATATTACTAAACATAGTCCGTATAAATGTAAAATCATGCTTTCAATCCCCGAAGCGGTAGGCAGAGGAGTAAAGTATACTCTCACGATTTATCAGGTACGTTTATGTTGCGTGGACTAGGTGGTGAGCCTATTGCCATACATCGGGCCCAGATCCAGACTCCGAATCACTATTACAAATTCTAAATTAGAAACACCCAATAGTTGACCCACCCAACGGCCCAAGATTTGAATCTAGCACCTCCCGATCGGCAGGCGCACTTGCAACCACTCCATCAACGAGGCAGTCGTTAGTGTATATATTAGTGAAAACAAGTTATAAAACACCGTGATGTCATAGTAGCTCCGTAGACGATCTACGAATTTCGTAGCACTTGCTGACCCCTGAGTTGCAGGTGTCCATGGGCGACGGCAGTCACTTACCATCAGGTGACCCGTTTCCTCGTTTGCCCTCATTTCTATAAAAAAACCAACCAATTTCATCCCTTCCTTTATTGGTTCAGAGGTTATTCGAAAAAAAAAGTATTACAGATGTAACTAATGCGCTGTGTTATTAAACGTAATAGAAAACAGAATGTGTTACTTTAATAGTTTTAAAACAGCTCTACATTAAATCTCAATTTCCTCAATCAAATTCTATAGTCACAAAAAATAAAATATAAAAAACGTAACATCGTGCTTGTATTCTCCGAAGAGGTAGGCAGAGGAATATCGTACACTTCCACGTTTCACCAGTTACGTTTAAGTTCCATGGAACAGGTGGTGAGCAAATAAAATGTACTACAACAAAACGTTAAATTAATGGATATACCACTGAGTTCAGCAACTTATTCCAGCAGAAATCAACTCCAGGACCTGATTATATTACATGAGAAACTTCGCTGTCCAATAGTCGCGGCAACTAGCTTTGAATTGGTCGACTGGCAATGTTGAATGCAAATCGCGAGGCAGCTCGCCTTTGAGGTAGGCACGAAGTTACAAACTACCAGCGAAACTTTTTCTTTACAATAGCTCGGTATATTGTCGCCGAATTCGTTATGAATCTAGTTTGCGTTTGTAACTTGTTTTCATATGCTCATTCTTGAGATATAAATTATGTTTATTGCGTGCTAAGTAATTTGTTAAATATTTGGAAGGAAATGTCTGCCTATAAAAATAATTTCCATAGGGGTAGGCTTAAATTAAGGATTTCAACATACAAAGGTCTTAGGAGACTCCTTTTATCTCCTCTATATTCATAAAAGTCGTCTGCATGCTCCTCTATTGAAGTACCTTTATATAGTTAATTAAAATAATATCTATATACCGCCTCGTTAGTCGAGTAATTGCAAGCGCGACTGCCGATCGGGAGTTCCTGGATTCATCATCACGCATCGCAACGCCATTCAACATCACGCCTGTAATCCTCGAAGGGATAGGCAGAGGGAGTGTGGTACACTCCCACATTTCATCAGTTACGTTTAGGTTCCACAATGGAATAGGGGGTGAGCCTATTGCCATCCACCTGGCACAGATACAGACACCGAGTCACTAACAGAAATTCTATGAGACGTATACTTAATAGGTACTCCAAATGTATAGAATAACATACGCAAGAAAAAAATATATACATAACAGCATTAACGAACATAATGCGTAAAAAGAAAACAAATTGATAGGAACATTCGTCTAAGTACTTCGCACAGATACTTTGTATAATAACATTGTGTAAGCACCTACTTTAAAGCTCGATTTCGATGTATAACAGGCAATATAGAATATATTAACATCGTTGAGACAAAAGAAAAAAGTAAGGATATAATAAATAACGAAATGAGTATTACTCTCATTTTCTTTGACATTATAATGATGTTGTATAAGTGCATGTATGGCTTTGTGAATAATACATATGTAAATTCATATTTCAGTCTATCGCTGGGATAATAAATCATAAATGAGAAGATATGTTTCTTTCTCTGTCTTTCACGCCGAGAAATAAAGTCTAACAAAGGAAAATGTTTTTCCGGCAAAACAAATACTCAAGAGTGTATCCCCTGTATCGTTATAACCACATGAAGGAGCAGTCGGGTAAATGCTAGTTACCAATTTATAAGTTTACCTCAAACTGGGATTCAATGTATTGTACATACAATAAACATACAGAGTACACGTCAAATAGCCTAACGGAAATGTTTGACATAAGATTTGAAAATCAGACAGATATAACGTTTCTTTTCTCTAATTCTATCATATTGTATACGAGTATGCTTTACGATTATAAAATAAATATGTAATTGTAATGAATTTACAATAACGTATAAAATTAATTAACATGTAAATAAATAAAATAAAAATAAATAACATAACACTGTAAAATAAATTATTATAAATATATATTACTTGTAACCTTTGTTCAAACAAGGAAACATGGTAATTAAAATGATATCTCACGTTGAATGTATCGATGATATATTAGTTCCAGGATCGCGAAAACAAAAGAGGATATATCCAGCAGAGAGACAGATCGCAATCAATGAGTAATCGTCCGTGAACTTCCCGCTAACAAATATCCCAATACATTCGGTTGAGGCACGAGGATAGCTTTCCAGATAAACATTCGCTTAAGAGAAACATTTTTAAAAGTATATTTGTATCTACGAATTGTTTAAGTCTTTAAATAGATAGATAGATAGTAGATATGAGACACGTAACACCGTAACGCAATATTTACTAAAATACATTTGATTTATAAAATAGACAATATTAGAATTAAATCTTTACTTTCAATTGCTAAGAAGCAAGTTATATTTATTTGGGCAGTACAATAACACTTGATCGTCGCATGCTTGATATTATTTTTATCTACCAAAAAGATAGACTCTCTTATGATGCAATGTGCGCTTAGTTTATTTGATACCTATCTTTAAATATGTTATTACCCGTTCTTTAAGATGTTCTTGTTCACCGTCCGTCTCCACTCTACATTTATGTAGTTTCTTATTGAGGCTTGTAATTTTGAAACGAGTTGAATTTTCAACTATTATGTGCAGAGGAGAGCCTAATACCGTACAATAGTTTGGTTTGAAAGTTACCAGCGCTCCCAAGGCAGGCGTCCAAAATATCAGATATAAGTATACCTATAGTCCGAGTTTTAAACCATGTAACAACTGCTTTATTGCCTTATAATTTAAAATAGTTGATGAAAATGAGGATAAATTTAACAAAAAAATATCCAATGGAGCAATGACATCTTATTATTAAAATTGAACATTTATGGATAAAAACTATGATCTGTTCGTGCCAGCATTATTAATAAACAACATGTCAAAACGTTCCAAATACAAAAAAAAAATAAAAACCAAATAAAAGTGCCAAATAAAAACCAAAACAAAACGGAACGTACCAAAATAGCAAATAGAATGTTTTACGCCTCGACTGCGATGCTATCATTCTGTCCGAATGAGTCCGCCATGTTTGTCATTTCGGTAATAAGGCTCGTGCAAACAGATTCGTGGAGGACTTAGCGTGGTCAACACAGTTTTAATTATGTGCGCGTTAGTAATTTTGTACTACAATACATCTAAAATACGTGTGTGCGTACTTATCGTATCTTATAAGTTATACTTCTTTGGCGTAACAAGATAAAAATCTTTCTAAAAATTTAATCCTTCGTGTTATCCTATGTTTGTAGAGAAAACGACATTAATAATAGAAAAAAAGATATTTAACACATTGAAAGAAAGGTTTATTATAACCCATTATTTAGTTAAATCAATTTTATTTAAATATGATAAAAAAACTAAAATGTTGACTAGCTAATTTCAGTCATTCTCGGTCTCGACGTCGCTGTAATCAAAGCTGGTTCATGAAAATGGACCACCCATTCGGGCTAACGAGTAAAAACATAAGTGAGTTACGCCGGTACATATATAAATATTGTTTAATGTTCACAATATTTTTCTATGTATGCATATGTTCATTAATTTGAAAACAATGATGAACGTTGAAAAAAGAGGATCACGTCTGTTGGGACAGAGATATTTAGCACACGACGCTCTCTGCCTAACTTCTAAGGGACATGCCGTGATTGTATAAACATACAGTGTTCGCTCTGTATTATATAATAAATATACCGATAATAACAAAGACTAGATCGTAATGAGCCCTAATGTAACATACATGTTCATTGCATCTTATAAAATGCGATGGAAAACCGTAATGTCTCTACAAATCGATGTAGAACTATATTATTCCCACCTCACCGCCAGGGTAAAGTTTCCCAAAATTATTTATCGCCAGTACCAGTGTGGAGACGCCACTACAACATCATATTTGCACGGGTGACATACCAGCATATCATAATTAGCTGTGAACGCAATCGTCCATCAAACACAGTTAGTGTCGGCGGACAGCATGATATGGAATTTTCGATAGTATCCTCGACATATGAACATTTGACATATGTATGTATAAACAACATTTTCATATCATATTCCAGGGATTTTTATAACAATAAAGTGACTACTGGGTTTGGTTTTCGAGAAAATGTGAGGCTTGCACACTCCACCAAGCTAGTATTACTACACCTAGGTCAGTATAGTAGTAACATGTTACACGTACTTTAGTATAGTAGTAACATATAGTTCAAGCAATTACTTCATCCAATAACTGTTTTAAAATATTATTATTATATCGTCACGTTGTTGTACTTATGGGGTAGGCAGAGCACTAAAAAAACCAGAATAAATAGTAAGACACAGCTTTTCGAAAGTAACATCCACTAAAATCGCCTGGGTTTCGAGAAGCTTCCATCCCGTGGAGCTTAGCGAAAGAAACAATAATCCTTTAATCGACGGGATAACGGAAGAACGACTTCACGTAATACCCCTATTATCTTCCCTCGTTCGCTGCAAACGCGGAATTGTTTCAATTAATTCGCTTTTGATGAGATGTTTTCCGATACTGAGTTAGAGGTTGTTTTTGACGTCTCTATTCGCTGTTCAATGTGCCATTAGAAATACAAAAAATGACACCGATAAAAGCATTAAGCAAACTGATTTATGTAGAAGTAGAATCAAGTCGGGTCTGTGGGGATAGATCTGTGATGTTATTTGGGACTTGTGCTCTCTGCCTATCCATAAAGAACTTCGTATAATAATAATAATAATGTTTTGAGGCACCTATAACACTTCCAACGTCGTTATCTAACGATAAGTTTAAAAGAGTTATTTTGAATGGTAATATTGCTCGGTTTGTAAAATACAAAAGAAAATAAATGTTATAATAAAAATCAGAAATGTTCTTTAAAATATTATAGATAATAAATGGTACATATAAAATGAGGAATTTTATGTATGTATTTATACAGAGCGGAAACATTTATATTCGTCAACATGTAATAAAGAGCAGCTCAAAATTACATTTAGACCTTGAGCGCCGCGGCAGAGTTTCTCCCCTTGAAATTCTCTATCGGATATATTTTGGAGGTTGCTAACAAGACATACATAATCTGGTTCCATCTTCTCCATGCTATCATTGGATATCTAGACGTACGGTAGGATTCAACATATTGTAGACACTCCTCAGGGTAGGATGAAGCATTTCGCTAAATCGTTTCTGTTACGGACTGGGAGGAGAATACCTCTCCGCTGGCATCTATTCCTCCCGATTCCTATACACTGGAATTATTCTAGACTAGAGTGAATAGGTACTTTCTAGGAGACCGTG